>OY979717.1:44839543-45057043 GCA_963855995.1 Muricea muricata
CTACGTAATCTTTGAAAAATCATTCAACCATGACACCAAGTTCGTTTATTTTCTAGCTAAAACATTCTCTTGTTGTTACCTATAATGTTTTTGGCTAAAGAATGTCGTTTCCACTTCCAATTAAGCTAAAAACGACATCCTATAGTGTTATCATATTGTTGAAACTAATAGCGTGGTTCACCTCAAATATGGAACAACGCCATATTTTTTCAGTCATGTGACTAACATCAAATATAAACATCGCACAGATCTTCTCACAACTTTGTTTTGACGTTCGTAAGTTTTAATAAATAACACTGCTCATCTTGAATACGTACGGCCTAAATATCTTAAAAAACTAATACCATGGTTCGCACTGAATACCGAACCAGTAAAAATACCAATATAAATTGAATGTATAATTGAATGCAAAATGTTGTAAAGATACCGTTAATAAGGTACATAAAACATAATAAGGTACGTAAAATAACGTACCTCAAGCGCAACAAGACAAAACAGAGAGACGTTTGTGAACGCACATTTCCATACGTAAGGTCGATTCTTCCAGTTCTAAGAAAAAGACATAGCGGCAGTCGCTAGGTTTTGCATTTTCTTATTTCACAGCTCTTTACAGTAGAGTCTAGCCAGCTACAGTCTACAATCAGTATTTACATGTAAAAAGCAATCTTTTTCATGAACTCCTTTTTACTTGAAACGAAGCACGATATATATATATATATATATATATATATATATATATACATATATATATATATATATATATATATATATATATATATATATATATATGTATATATATATATATATATATATATATATATATATATGTGTATATATATATATATATATATATATATATATATATATATATATATATATATATATATATATATATATATATATATATATATATATATATATATATATATATATATACGTCATAGAACGTCATGGGATATAAATACATAGCCGAGCATTGGGTCAATATAGAAAAAGGATCAAGACACTAAGCACGAAGCGACGTGACACTTATTAATACTTAATTTATTTTTGAGTCGGTTTTCTTTGATGTACCGCGGGTTCTATATAGGTTATTTACCTTGAATAAATAATTAGATCAAAGTTATGAAAAAATCTCGACGAATCTCGACTTAATTCGGTATGTATGTCATATACAGCCCTAGGAATCTGCGCGTCCTCGGGGGCTGTATATGACATACATCCCTCCTTCTCGGTATATAACTCTAACTTATACTGGGATTTGTCAGTTTGGGATCGATATTATATTAAATTGTTTTCACCAAAAAGTTTAAGAGGAATATTATAGCAAGACAAACAGAAAATACTCTTACCTTCAAACACCAAGAAAGCCAACCGACAATATTGATAACACCTACAATAGATACACTGCATGTTAGACAGAAGGAATAAACTGAGTGATATATATATATATATATATATATATATATATATATATATATATATATATATATATATTTATATATATATATACTATATATATATATATATATATATATATATATATATATATATATATATATATGTATATATATATATATATGTATTATATATATGTATATATATATATATGTATATATATATATATATGTATATATATATATATATATATATATATATATATATATATATATATATATATATATATATATATATATATATATGTATATATATATATATATATATATATATATATATATATATATATATATATATATATATATATATATATATATATATATATATATATATATATATATATATATATATATATATATATATATATACACAATACTATTGAAGATGAATCGATAGATTCGTTATTTTGCAAAATAGATGAGACATCGAAAATCTGTAAACTAAAGTAAACTCTGATTGCCATAAAGATTAGTTTGTATACAATTATTCTTCCAAGAGTTGTTTCCATCGTCCAGATATTAATTTTAAACTAGCTACATTGAACTTACCCACAGTAACGCTTGCTTTCATATTATAACCATAATCAAATCGCACAAAAGACAGATAGCCACAATGACAACAAAACAACATCAAGATAAATATCCCAAATAAACGACATCTACAGAAAAAAGTGAACAAAATGTAAAATAATCATAACTTGGATATGGAATGTTAACAAACATTACTCAAAACTAAATGGCATGCTAATGTAGGTTTACGTCACATTTGTTTGAATTGTCAAAATATTTAGGACAAACATACTAAAAATACTAAAATCATCGAACCGAAACTTGCATATGCTTGTACAACTGACAGTGGAATATATATATTTAATCTATATCATTTTGTTGATATATTTTAAATTTTTATATTATAAATTACCAGGCAAAAAAATCCGTTCAAATTAATCTGAGGAGGCGTGCCATTTAAATTCGTTACACAAATGTGTCCGATACACAAATAAACTGAGTGTGGACACTCAAATTTTGTAAACAGTGGCTTGAGTAGTCTTGCATGTTCGCTTGACCCTCCCCCCCTGAAAAAAAACCCCAACTATATGGTTACTTTTTTAGCATACACTCAGTCATGGACTTTTACAAATGAAGACTTTTGATTGGCTTCTCAACTATGGTCTATTCGTAATAAACCATGGTTGAGAAAAATAACAAAACAAGATAGCGGAAAATCGAAGCAATTTCTGGAAAATAGGATATTTCAAGAAACTAACAGACTACAAAAAGAATCTGAAGACTTGCAAAGTATGGAGCAACATTTAAACAAAATAGCTACTAACGATAAGTCTACTTTTATTTGTGGGATAACTTGACACAAAGACCGGTGGATTTACTTAATTTTACAGTTTATACTGCAAGCAAAATCGTTCATACTATAGAGCCGCTAGTAGTCATTTAACCATGTTTTACGAGTCTTCTTAGTATTTTGTGTGCTTTTGATGTGAATTAAGGTCGTTTTACTCATTTCTAAAACGGAAAATGAAGAAGCATTTCGAGAAGCCGTGTAGCTGCGTGTTTACATTCAAAGCAATAGCTAAGTTTTTGCTGTTCATTTCATGTCTTTATTTCGAGCTCCCATGTTCCTAACAAGCAAGGCTTTTGTACAGTGTGTTTTGGATGTTGCTGAACGTTCAAGAGACGTACATATTTAGAAAATAGGTACGCATAGCATACATGTAAGTAGCCTATATCAACACCGGCTACAGATATCATATACAATGTCTACCATAATCATTTATTCAAAAAATCATGCAATAAAAGAACAAAAGTAACCACGCATGTAGAAATATGGATATGAGTGAATAAATCGCATACACCATTCATATGCCTGGTTACGTTTGTCCTAATGTACTCAGAACAATCGTATCCAACCATGGAAATAATCCAAAGTTGAGAATTGGTGTTATTTCGGGGATCGCAAGACATCAAACTTTGGATAAAACAAACAATTTATCAAATGATGTTGAATACAGGTTTTGATTTTTTATTGATTTTCCATACATCTGCAGACACGATGCCACCATACACATATTCAGTATGCACAGCTTGCTTACATAGCTCATTAGCAAGCACGAGGTAGTGCACGAGCTCTTTGAACAATACCATCAGGCAATGATCTGGTATAAATGCAATTTTGTACCACCACTATATTTTATCACCAGTAATTAGCTTTAGAATAATAGTACAAAATCATTAGTCAAGAATGCATGCACATTGCACAGCTTGCTTGCAAGATTTATTGACAGTTATCACCGTTGATAATTGTGAAAATCTGGTAACATGGAACTTATCATTCATGGTTTGAATGCATCTTTTTTTTAATTTTTCTATCTTTGTCATGCATCAAAATGTGTCAATTATCAAGCCGTTCTTAATCGTGCTTTTCCAGGAAAAATCAGCACATGCATTTATAGTGCGATGTAATTAATTCTAGTTCCAATTAAACAATTTCCAATACTGCATGTAAATAACAAATCAAATACGAGTAAAATCCGAATACATTAATAATTTTATTTTCGTCGATATCATTTAATTATTATTGCTTTGATCTATAAAGTGCTCAGAGCAACGACACTGACATAATTGATAATTCTAGAGAGGTGCCTTTTTTCGATGGGCAACAGCAGGTGGCCTATAAAAATCATCACAGCAAATTTTGGTCACAGCAGGTGAGCTATAAAAAATCAACACGCATGCGCGGCTACCCACAAAAATCATAACTAAAACCGTAGCTATGTGTGACATTTAATACCATATTTTTAATCAATACTGTATGCACTAATTCGTACAGAATATTCTTTCGCGAAGAAACGTTTGTTTGAAAAGCTTGTACGTGTCCCTATTTAACAGAGGCGAAACGAAGCTTCATAAGAGAATAATTAAACCATTTTTGAACTCGATTCTACCCAATATCACGACTTTGTCGGTGCCTGGCAGACCTCTCAATCGGGAAATACATAATCGATATGATGTCATGCACTGACAAGCCGCGATATTTTGCTCAAAATCGTCCAATAAGTAACAGCTAGGTACCGAGAAGGAAGCGTCACATGACATAAATCCTGACCTTCGAGGTGTCTACCTGATTACCAGATAGTTTTTGAGGAGATTTTCCAACAATCTATCGACAATACAGACTTTAAATCAAGAATTCTTTCCCAATTTCATTTGATTATTTATGCGAATTCACTATCGGAATTAGTGACCGCGATAAAAGACTCAAAAACCAACTATAAGTGATAATGGATAAAATAATATTACCTCCACACATGTTCAGAACCAATAGTCCTAAACAAAATAATTTTGAATTAAAGTAAGTCAAGTATACTAACGCCCTCAACACGTTTATTTCGTATAGATAATCTTGAGCATAAGATGTGTCTGACAAAAAAAAGCTCCGGGTACACATTCATGGGGTAAGAATTCAGTCATTTGGCTTGTGGAAGTTGTCAAGTAGAGGTTGGGTTTGGCAACCACCATCTAGTACTTACCTTACAAAATATGAGTATATCGATGCTAAAATGAGAGAAACTGCTCCAAAATAGTCAAGCCGCTATAGCAAGGAAACAAGTAAATGAATAAAATTAACTATTCCCGCTCAATTTCTCCAAATGAAAAAAATATTAGAAATCATATACGCATTGATAATTTTCCTTTTAGCAAGATTATGAAAAAACAAACTAAGTAGAGAAAACAAGTTTCTTGGGACTTTGTATAACTCCAAAAAACGTACCTCTGTCCATAATAGATCTCTTGTGTGAAAAACAGTCGACCACAACCAAGCATTTACACTTATCTGAACAGTTAGAAAGCAAATAATTTTCGCCTATATAGCCTTTATAAAATGAGGAAGTGCTGTGTATCAAGCTCTTAAACAAATGAATTCTGAAACTCCCTAATGTTAGTGAACTCGGGTAAAATCAGTCGATCTGATTATAGATTGCTGGCTTTGTTTTGTTATATCATGTTTGCAGCCCTACAGTGAAGGACACATACGTACCAAGTAGTATAACTTCCAAGTGCTATACATTGGATAATTAGACGTCACATGCCGTGTGTACATTTTCCATCCAAAATAGTGTCCTAATCCATTTCCGATCGAAAACAGTACAGATGCCGGTTCTTGGATGCCGAGAAGACGAATAAATGGCCACTGTGAAGATAAGGTAAAAAGGTCGTTATCTTGTCATAACTTCCGATGTCTATCATCAAACGGTATTATGCTATTGATGTCATAGTGTGTCAGGGTTCTCACTTTTCCCTTTTCACTTTTAAAATTCTTGGATGATCGTATAAATTCCTAATTTATAGTAAATGAAGAATCCTTAGGAATGTTGAATAATATAACGCTGAAATGATCAATCCATTCTGCCATTAATTAATTTATATATTAACTACTGGCAATTCAACCTGTTATTTTCATGACAATGATTGTAAAAAAATTAAAAACATTAAAAATCACCTTTCCATAAAACTGCTCAATTTTCCATCCCCTTACAACAGAACGTCGAGTTACTTTGTGCATGCATGTGTATTTGCATTCATCAGAACACTGCCAACCAAACATGATCAAATACACTGGCAGTTTTCCAGGATAGGAGTTGCCATCTTTACACCCATCGAGACAACGGGTTAAACACCTTTGGAATGGTTCACTCTTGTCTCCACTTGAGCCACTCGTCAAAGTGATACCACAAATAAATATTGTCCACAACAGGAACCATTTGACAACGCTAAAGGAAATCATTCCCTGTCTAAAACATGTAAATATAGTGTTTTATGGAAAAGAACAGAAATTAAAAGTTAAAATTAGGACCTTTAGGAAAAGACAAAAATATAAACGAGCATAAAAACATGATAGGTAAAAAAAAAGGATTAAATAGTACCACCGTAATATGGAAATATTCAAACAAATTAACTGTTAAAGATATATTTTGAACTATCTCCTAATGTATACAAAAATTTTTTTCACAAAAATATGCCAAGCTGTCTGAGATTTTGACTCCACAGTTACCTCCGTTTAATTCGTGATCACATTTAGGAACGGTGTATGGTGTATTCGTACGCGAAACATAAGGATATAACTTGTAAAGTCAGGGTCAATGTTTCTCAACGACGAACAAATCTTCGAAGCACAGGGGACATAAACTCCACCCAAATAAATTTTATAACGCGATGCTTCATCAGTAAAAAAAGGGTATATTTAATCGCGCAATGGTTAAAACTGGTCATCGAAACCTAGCCATTTTAAACTTGCAAGATATATCAAAAAAGCATAAACTGAAGTACGATTTAAGTAAGATTTATTTAAGTTGTCGCAAGGAAATACCTGGCCAATACGTTTACTCTTGATCTTCAGAAGTGATTGTAATACTTGATTCAGTTTACAGTCCTTTACTTCTTTTCATAATACTTTGGCAGGCTTAGAAAGCGACTGGTTTTCCCAGTTTATCCACCTCGGGAAACACTGTTGCGGAAACAGAATCTTGCTTGCTGGAAAGTAAATGTATTGTAGTTTGACCACACGTTTACAATGTTTCTAGCACAATAAATATAGCTTTTCCAATTAAGCATGCACACAACTGCAAGTCTGCGACAAACAAAGTGACAAGATGGCTTTGCCTCTCACAAAAATGTTTTCTAGTTTGCCCACACTGGAAAACATGAAGAAACATTGGCAAGTATTTGAGTCTATCCTGTAGCAATGAACGACGCACGAGTTTGGTGTAACTTAGAGAGTTTCTTTTTCTCTGTGGTGAAATTAAGCTAGGGAATTAGAGGAGAAAAAAATTATGGTGTTTTTGTTATGTTACCCAGCTAGTGCTTTATATGTACCATTTATTCACCATAAAATGGGTACTGACATTTGATGTTGGTTAATCAATACTTAGTTAATAAATATTGGCATTTAATTAATAGTATATAGCACGATGGAAGTAGATATTAGTCAGTATAGAGATAAAGGACGGTGCACAGATTGAGCATCTTGCCAAGATCTTACAAGATCTTGGAAGACCCTGTACGATCTTGCCCAGATCTTGTCAAGAAATAATCTAAGCAAGATCTTGTCATGATCTTGGCAAGGACTTGAAATCTAGTCCAGTCCGAATTGGAGGATTTGGAATGACATCTCAAACGAATGAAGTCCTATAGGACTGGATCAACATACTTCGTCAAGTATCCAGTATCATCATGTGAGGAAAATAGACTAACATGATTTGCTAATTGCTCATGAATTATTAATGATTTGAAATAATCTTGTGAAGATCTTGTCATGATCCTTCATTATCCTGTTAAGACTTCAACAAGGTCTTGCTTATTGCTACGATTCTTTCCTAATGCTGTTGTTAACAGCTAGCCAATATCTTTAAGACTAGACCTCTTATGATTTTCACCACCACTATAATGACTTTTTGAAAAAAAATCATAAAATAGCGTAAAACTGCAAGACGTATTACAATCAGAGGTACGCAAATTAGTTTATATTTGCGGTAATACGATATCAATTAATACGATTTGAAGTAATCAGGTCTAAAGAGCTTGGGTAAATTTGTGACAAGATAATTGTGCACACCTATTTGATCTTAATAACTAATGCAGTGATTTTATTATTTTTATACTTTCAACAATGTGTTTTTGCGCATACGAAATACGATCCTTGCAGTTGTTATTTATTTGTTTAACACAAGTTCCGCACCATGGTCCACTTAACCTGTCAGATTTGGGATAAATAAATCAATCTTCTAAACATCTTGGCGGTGATTACCAGTTCGCCCAGCGATCGTACTAAAGAATGCCCGAAGAGTTTTGTGAATTTCCGCGAATTCCCGGGAGTCGGGAAAGAATGCTCGCAGTGAAATCATGTTAGTTTTAAGCAAAAATCGTTATAAACATGAAAGTATGACTCCTATATCTTGTTTTTAATCATAACCTGACTTTTTGTAATCCCGAGCAGTCATAAATTTGTATGATACAAAGTACGCGTGCCCTTATGAACATAACGGCATAATGCCCACACATAAACAAAACCAGTCCAACAGATAAAGGTTGAACGTTTTTAGACTTGAAAATATATCTTTACTGATTCGATTAATGATTCGATGATCATGCAGTTAATCTTTTATGTATTTGTTCGCATCTTTCTACGGCTACAATACCCGGGATTCAAGAAAGAATGCCCAGAGCGAAATCACGTTAGCTATAAGTATACGTAATAGCATGTTTTCGAGTGCAATTTGGAAATAACTTGCACGAATGCCTGGGTGTCAGAAAAGAATGCCAGGAGCGAAATTATGTAAAATCAAAAGTGAAATCATTGTATAAATAAAACGTCTGTTTTTTTAAAAATGTGTTTACTCCACGGAACACACCACTCTTGCAAATGAAAGCTGACGAGTTACTGTTCATTGATCTGAAAATCTGGACTGGCTGGAATGGATAGAGTGTCTATACCTATAAAAATCGTGGCCACTTTTTATGTCGAACACTTGATTCTTGGGACCGCTTATGGCGTCTGGACAAGGAATGCATTCGAGCTGTGTGTCTTTATACGAGCAATTTGCACTGTTTTAAGCTAGTTAACATTCATATTCAAGTAGTAAATATGTAGAGCAGTGAATATTTTGTCAATATTTACCGATTTGGAGTCATATCATTTGGGGCCACGAGTGGTCCAAAGAATCGGGTGCTCGACATAAAAAGTCACCTTTAACACCACATATGCGTTTTCATACAAATCGCTTCACCATAAATCCCGCCTGTAGACTTGTAATAATCTCATTTTCACTGTAAAAACGTCTATTGCTTTTTTAGCTCATATCATGCTTCTAATAAAAAGTAAAGCATGCTTGTCGTGGGATGATAGTTAACATTTTAATGCTTTTCACATTGTTGGCAAGTTAGCAACGTTGGCTAGACTGTAAAAAATGTCATTTTTTCAGAGCAATTGTAGTAACTTCTATCTGATTTGTTGTATAATTATGTATAATGTATTTGATAATTGCTCTGGTAACTGTAATACAATTTCCTAATTCTCAAATTCAACAGCAACCATTCTATTGTGAGTGCAAGATGTTAGGAATATTAGTTTTGTGATGTAAGATCACAGGAAGATTATAGTATAATAATAGCACAATCATGACAAGATCATGCCAAGATTCTGGCAAGAGCTTGTGAGACTTTTTGAAAGATCACCTCATAATCATCATGATCACGACATGATCATGGCAAGACTGTGGCAAATAATGAAAAGATCATTATAATATCGTGGTTAGATCATGACACGATTATGGCAGGACCATGACAAGATCATGACAAGATTATTGCTTATTAGTCACTGACATTGTCAGTTAATTAAATAGTTTTACTTAATATACTGTTGTGTTTCAGGTTGAGCCTTAGTAAAATTCTATACAATTTATTCAGTTACCATCATTCCAATTTCCATCTAACCTGTAGACAAGTCCTACGTCATGCTCTTTAAATGCAACCTATTATAATTAATATTTGGTTACTATGATACCACATTGCATTACACGTACAAAGTCCCCCATTTTGTCATTGAATCTTGTATATAGCATCTAGGTTTATTTGTTTCAGAATTCTCTGCAAGCATTGTCGCAGGATGGCCACCGGTGACATCAAATATGCTATGGGAAGGGTTCTGCCATTCAGAACATATATATAATTCAAACCACCTTATCCTTTGTAATTATATGCATATAAGCTAGAAACACTGTGAATGACCCTCTGGCCAATTCACAGAATTTTTCCCCAATTAATCAACCTTGAGGTATTAGTTTAGTTGTGCCCAATAAATTGAAGCTGAGACATAATACATTTATGTGTGTTACAAAAACTAAAGTTATATTTTCTTTTTGACCATGCAATCCTACAATTTGATATTGGGCTGGTACACAATCCAGTCTGCAAAGAATGTCCGAAGCCAATGAGATCTCGCACATGAAAGGCCATTCTGGTAGTATGCAATGATGTGCAATTGCTCAATTTTGGCATGTGTGTGACTTTGTCTAATGACATTGATCTATTCTGTAAGCTCACAGTCTTTCTTGGGTCAATGTCGACAGACAAATGATGTAAGACAGCTGTTTATAAAACTTTACATAAGGAATTAAGCAAGAGGCAAGATTTACAAAACAATTGAAACAAACATTTTTTGTGTTTGTGTTTCACAAATCATGATTATGTATTTAGTATGAAGTATCATAAGTATTTATTATGCACGTTTTCGATAATTTATTTGACTAAGCAAGGTGCATGGGTATAAATTAGGATGCACAAAGATGTAGCAGCAAAAGACTTGTGCATGCACTGGACATCCTCTGCAAACTGGTGCATAATCATGTGATATAAGGCCACAATGAGTTTTGTATGTGCATGGTGGACTGGTTTACGAACTCTCCCTTTGCACAAACTATGCCCGTCCCTCCCTGGCTCCCTCCTATTAATTGTTTGCATATGTGATGCCATGCTGGGGGGGTGGGGGATAAAAGAATATTTTAGTGGCTCCAGCTGACCTGTATGAGTAGTGTTGTCTAGTGTGACGGCGGAGATTGATTGCAAAACAAGAATACAAAAGCATGCAAATATGCCTTTGATAACAGCCTTTGATAATAGCCTTTGATATCAGTTTTCAGTACACTTTATCACTTTATATTTTATAAGATATATACATGTGAACCCTGCAGAAAATTTTGTGTCAATATTGTCAACATATAGAGTTTATATATAAATATAGTGAAACATACAGAAAAAACGTACCTTTTTAATTAAAACTACTACACTAAAAATTCTCCCTGAAAATTGTCCAGTTCAAACACAAACAACCATTTTCAAAATTATCAGCAGAATGGGGACTAAGTTCTACTTATTCTGATCATAGAATATTTGTCGCGAATTGATTCTAATAATCTAATCAATATTCTAGTCACTTAGCCTAGGGGGTTTCCCCAGGGTTTTCCTCGTTCCTTTCTTCGAGGAATACCTAATGAATGGAAACTCGATATATGATCCTAGCATTTCGTAAGCAAGTGTTCGTCTAGGCAAATGCTTGGTCAAAAGATTTGGTTTGCACGTGAGGATGAACATCGGTTTAGTTGCTTTCCGGGAAGCAGGAAAGATCAGGTATTGTCAGCAATAAACGTCGACACAAATAATGGAGGAACGTGAATGCCGTGAATCCTGTGATACATGCCGTGGTGGCGATCTTGTTCGCTGGGACAAGCTAGTCAAGGCGATGAGTGCTGTGTGTAATCTTGCATACGTCACTGAGCACGATAGTAAACTTGTAAGGTAAGCTCTTAAGACACAGCTGTATTTGCGGGAAACCACTTTTGATTTTAAGTAGTAGCGTAGCATTTAACACAAATTGTTGTTGCTCGAGAATGCTAAAAGAACACTATGCCACTAAGTTCAATATTTAAGCATGGACACAGTCCGATCAACACAGAGCCCGATCTCTGCTATTACTTTTTGTATATGCTATTAAAACAGTTGGAACAATGTTTTATGTTCTTGGAAAACCTCGTTGTTTTACTTATGATCAAATGTTTTACTTAGCAATTTCAATACTAACTCAATGCATTTAAAAACATTAGACTTGTAATCAATGCTTAATAGTTGACCTGGATCTAAATTCTAAGGACTGACATGCACACTTATATTCATTTACCCAATTTATTTCGTCAAAATCCAAGATCTGATTGGTGTTGTTTAGATGAATATATCCTAATTACGACCTAGTGGGCTTAAAGAAACTATACACATCGACGTAGTGTTATTATAAGCTCTTTGTACGCAGTCGAAAATTTCGTAGACAAGTTAAAGCCTACAATTACACAGAGGGTGATAAAGGGGGTTGGGGGGTTGGGGGGTTGGATCACGTTTCATCATAGGCGGCCCAATTCAGTGTGTAGTTTCATATAGAGATCAGTAGCGAGCGGTAGAGTATATATATATTGTTTACATATATAAAATACGTAAGGTTGGCAACTAAATTTCATCTGACGAACATATGACTTTTGTTAAACACAAAATACATCGCTCGTGGAATTAAAAACAGGTTAAAAAATTATAACACATTAATCTCCGATAATTTTACTACACATACTCAATGAAATTTGTCTTCAATGTTTCCGAATGGCTGCAAAATTTGAACACATTTTTCATGCATTGACAAAAAATTTCTTGTCCCAATGCGGGATGCCAGAGGTTATGCCACACGTCAGCATTTAAAAAGCATTTATACGCTCCTATTGGTGCACTTTTAACGATGTATTCATTTAAACCGATAGGAGCGTATAAATGCTTTTTAAATGCTGGCGTGTGGCATAACCTCTGGCATCCCGCATTGGGACAAGAAATTTTTTGTCAATGCATGAAAAATATGTTCAAATTTTGCAGCCATTCGGAAACATTGAAGACAAATTACATTGAGTATGAGTGGTAAAATTATCGGACATTAATTGGGGGGGGGGGGGGGGGGGGGGTGAATAGGGGTACTCAAATCCGCTGAAAATTTATGAAAAATCCGCTGATCCGTAAACATTTTGTGCAAAATCCGAATCAAGGGCAGTTGAACGCTATATCGTACTTCATGTTATCGGGGTATAATGTTAAAAGCCATAAGTATCCCAGAGAATATCTTAGGGCCATATAGCGCATATAGCGAAATACAATGAAGACAGCGAAAACGGCGTCGAATTTTTTATTGCTTTCATAGGCCTCACAGCCCAAAAGCAAAATGAATCTATCCGAAGTCCGAAGCAAGCAACAAAAAAATCCTCAATCCGAACAAAAATATTGGATAAATACGCAATCCGACGCATTTTTTGGATCCGCTAATCCGTAAAAAATTTCAGCCATCCGAAACCCTATTCACCCCCCCCCCCCCCATTAATGTGTTATAATTTTTACCTGTTTTTAATTTCACGAGCGATGTATTTTGTGTTTAACAAAAGTCATATGTTCGTCAGGTGAAATTTAGTTGCCAACCTTATGTATTTTATATATGTAAACAATACTCTACCGCTCGCTAGTGATCTCTATATGAAACTACACACTGAATTGGGCCGCGTATGGTTTCATGAGAGGAAATTTCAAAGGTAAAAAATTAGTAATTTCACGAAATTTAATGAACTGTGTAAATTTAATGCCTTTCTTTCTTTCCACATTTCACAGGTAAAAAATTAGTAATTTCACGAAATTTAATGAACTGTGTAAATTTAATGCCTTTCTTAACCCGTCAGCCTATTTTTACGTTGTAAAAAGTAAAAAGCACCATTGAAAGCTACAATTCGGACGAATTTTTGTAAAAACAGCCAGAAAATAAGTGCATTTAGTAAAATTGTTGTAACCAATGCATTGTACTTTGTTCTTTAACACCTATCCCTACTCGTCCAGCTGCCAATCACGGCTCAGGAATAGGCATGTAAATCACATTTCACGACACAAAAATTCGTCAAATCTCATTTCACAACAACAAATTTTGGCAATTCACGGCTCATGAGAAAACCCTTTCCCACCCTCTACATATACTGTAGCCATAAGCAAACATCGCTTAACTTACTATTATTGAAACTGGTTGTAGCCCGCCACCATGCGCTATGAGCGAGTATGCAGCGCAAAAGCCGATAGATTACGGGAACAGGTAATTTGCGTGCTGTGAAGTTGCGAGCTGCGAGTTGCGAGTTGGAGAGATCATGCAATAAAATATTTTAACTGTTATGATGTTGTGTTCAATATAACCACTGAGTTTTGACTGCAATTTGCCCAATGCCGGCGTTTTTTTCCATATAGATTTAGACAGGTATGATAACGATAATAAATTTATTAAAGAACGACTTTTCGAAGTCATCTTGACCTCATTTTCAAGTTCAAATGATTACAGACCGTTACCTAATTATAAATAGCGTTTACAAATAATTGCTCAAGCAAATTAACTATTCGTCATATGCGAAAGTTTTAAAATTTAAGAGTCCTAAAGCGTTCTTAAGAGTTCTTAAGCGTTCTAATTAACATAGTTTTTTTTTCATGTTTGCTTTTTCAAACATTGCAGCTCCACAATTGACCTGAAAGTGTGTGTCAAATTTAGCCCCAAAATTTCAATCATTCGTAAAACGAGTTGTTCCCCTTACGTCAATAATCACAATGTTACTCAGTCTTAGTCTAGTTTTTCAATAATTTGGACATGGGAATAGATATTAAAATGGTATATGCCTGAGTGTTTGCATCTAATTAAAATAAATTAAACTGGTTGTGACCGGATGAACTGAATGAAAACACTCGCAGGGAGCTTGCAGTGTGACTCTTGCGAGAGTGGAAAAGAGCCTTCATGCCTTCAAAAAAGGGAATTTTAAGTAATTGTCCAATTCAAGAAAAACCTCAAACAATACTTTCCCTTACAGACCTCGCACTCGGTTAATAGCGAACTTAAGCAGCAGACGTTTTCGAGGCGACGGCAACGTTATTTAACCGTGTTAGACTGGACCGAGAACGGCGTTTTCGCGCGAAAAACAAATCCTTAAGCAAAAACAATTTAAGCTGACGGCGACGACTAATACACTATGTCGTTCAGAAGTATTCGTGAAGGTGGAGAAATTTTGATCTAAATTTCACATGCTGTTAAAAGAACTCTGGCAAACATTCTAGAATTGCCTGGGATTAACAATAATTGGAAAACTATAAAAATTCATTAGGTTATAACGGGTGTACTTACATACGTCTTCGCCACAACGCCAAAACAAAAATTCTCACGTTGTTGTCGCGACGTCGACGGCAAGAGATTTGTAATTGCCATGCGCAGTGACACTCGTCCCAGTCCAAACAGAGAGCTAGCGTTGCCGTCGCCGCAAAAACGTCAGCTGCTTAAGTTCGCTAATAAGTCCTTAACGCTAAACGCTTGAGACATCAAAATTTTTCCCTTTTCCAGCATGAGTTGGGAGATAATTTTTTAACTGTTTATGAACTAAAATCGTTTAACCAAGTTATTTCGTGTGCAAAGGCAAGGTTGTTTATCATAAAAATTTTATTTATTATATAAATAATAATCGATCAGAATGACAGACTACCAGAATATATGGTTACATGAAAATTGTCATTATAGCCATAAAAAATAGCTGCTATTATTCAGATTAAGCTAACCGCATTAATTAAGGAATAGCTTGAAAAAATGATGTGATAAATAATCATATACACGTTTAAAGTCTCAACAGGCTAAGTATTAAGTATAAATTTATAAATATAAACGAAAACATAGCTCATACGTACCACGCATGGTGACCACGCGATGTTTACCGTATCAGTGCTTCCATTTTCAAAAACAAAAATTTCGGTTTGAATTATGTTGGACATTTTCTTGAAATTCCTTTTTTGAAGGCAAGAAGGCTCTTTTCCACTCTCGCACGAGTCACATCGCAAGCTCCCTCCCTGCGAGTGTTTTCATCCAGTCACATCCAGTTTATTTTAATTAGATGCAACCACTTAGGCATATTTGACCATTTTAAATATCTATTCCCATGTCCAAATTAATGAAAAACTAGACTAAGACTGAGTAACATTGTGATTATTGACGTAAGGGGAACAACATTCGTTTTACGAATGATTGAAATTTTGGGGCTGAATTTGACACACTTTCAGGCCAATTTTGGAGCTGCAATGTTTGAAAAGGCAAACATGGAAAAAAACGCCGGCGTTGGGCAAATTGCAGTCAAAACTCAGTGGTTATATTGAACACAACATCATAACAGTTAAAATATTTTTTTGCATGATCTGTCCAACTCGCAGCTCGCAACTCGCAGCTCGCAACTTGCAGCTCGCAACTTGCAGCTCGCAACTCGCAGCTAGCAACTTCACAGCTAGCAGATTAACTAAACTCATAGATTACTTGATTTGCAACCAAACGATAAATCACGTAACAAAGGAAATGTCGATGATTACGTCGTACACTTCACTGCATTTATTTGTTTTGTTTTTTTTTTGTATGAGCATGTTGCGCTTATAGGCGTTTACAGGCGCTGTTTTGCTGCCAAGCAATTCTGACTTAGGCCTATGTTATGTGAACAGTAGTCAGAAGGAACTACAAGTATGGCCCTCTGGCATATATTTTCACGGTATTCTGTTCTAATTCAACTCTCAGACGATTGTTTATAAGAGCTAACCCGTAGCGATCGAAAGGCCGCCTCTGATTGGTTGTTGCTGAATGATTAAAAAGTAACAATAATCTAGTGAGATAAATAATAAGATCGATTAAATGCCGATACAACATCTACATTGAAGACGAGATGGGTATAAAATGGATCGTTTTTGAAGCTATTTAAGACACTCGCAATTCGTGCTGTATCAGAAATAAATATTGTAAAGCGATCCTGCTGCTCTTATGTTAAATAGTACATATTGCTCCGTCATAAATAAAGTCACGCCAACTCATGAAAAAATCCTTAATTTTTATATACAATGGAAACTATAAACTTAGGGTTATTTATGGGGGTGGGACAGTTGGAGAAAAAAAGTAGTTCATCATGTTTTTACCATTTGGTAATTTCCCAAAAATTTGAGTTCATTAAAGACCACTTTTGTCCCTCTCCACTTTTATAAGTAAATTACTATTCGTCCTGCCTCACTTTCTCTTATAATTTATATTATTATATACTGAATGTCAAAGTTCATTTATTCCTCTTTCTTATTGGTTAAGAACGTATCACGTGATAGTGGAGAAATTCTACTGTCTCCCTGGCAACGTAGCTAAGCGGTGGACATTACTTTTATTCACCGGTAAATAACAAATCCACAGAGCCTCACGGAGCCATGTCAGGTAAAAGGTAATGCTTTTTACACATGTTTGATTGATTTGTGGTACTTTTCTTCTCTTTTGACACTCAGTATATAATAAAATACTTATTGACTGAGACCTCGGGAAAGCAGTATGTTTTGTGGACCCTCGACTGTCGATGTTTCCCTCGGCTTCGCCTCGGGAAACATCGACAGTCTCTGGTCCACAAAACATACTGTTTCCCTCGGTCTCAGTCAATAAGTGTTAATTGTATAATTGCTTCTTGTAGAATACTACCTAAACTAGATGACTAATTTACCTGACTCAATCATTAATAGGCCTCTACAGATTGTGCTCGACAACTTTCTTTCAGTTAATATTGTTTGATTCACAAACATTCACAAAAATTCGATCGTAACGTTTTCAATTTTTGACACTTTTGAAGAACTTTTTAAAAGGTTTTGTAGCAATTTTTTTGAAGTTGTCGAGCACAATCTGTAGAGGCCTAATCATTAAGGCATTTTTTGGAGCAACACATGTCAGCAATGATTAAATCAAAGCAAAATTTTTGAAGTAAGCTAGTGGCGTCGAAAATAACATACATATATTTTTTCCAGTATTTACTAATAAAGAACGAAAAAACCCAACAAGAAACATGAACACGTCGCAACCGCAAGATAGTTTAAGAAAAAAAACTTAAAAAATTAAAAAAACTGTAAAAAGTTGAAAAAGAACGAAGCAAGAGTGGGGACTCGATTGTTGCCCCAGCCCCCTTCCCGCCCCTGGGAAGCTAAGCATTCGGCCCCCTCCATCCAAAAATTGCTCCGCAGTCCCTGAGTCTATATTAAAGTTTCTATACTAAGCTAATAAATCACGAAGAAATCTGAAAAGGTCAGATTCCACGTATCACGAAGAAGATAATTTCCTTTTCACGATTTTTTTGTTAAACACTCCAGATAACATGACAACTGCATGTTAGAAAAGTGTAGGAAATGACTCAAATGAAGTGGAAAGCATGTATTTTAACCTTTATTTTAATTGGAGCCGAGCATTAAACCTGAAAATTTTTAAATAATGGCAAAATATTGCAAGCCCAAGCTGGCCAAACCTAAAAAGTTAGGTCACGATTTATTTTGATCACGATTCGCGGAATGGTATTTTCTTAAATCACGAATCACGATGCGCAAATAACGCTAATCATGGATTACGAAAATACCATGTGATAGATGCAATTAACACTGACCTGCCCCCCCCCCCACACACACACACAGTAATATTTTTTTTGAAAGGAATTTCCAGCAATTGTGGACACCCTGTCACAAGGATAATACTACGAATTCTGGAAGACTGTTAAATGCGAATGAGTAACGCGTACGTTGCAAAAGTTACATTTGGATATTTCTAGGCAAGGAATTTGAACTTCCTGAATTTGCTGCAATGATTTTCTCTCAATTCAGATCTGCAGAACGCCCAATATTAAAGACCTGGTGATTTGAGTAGCTATCTAGAATCCCGGCGGCGGTGCCGCACTCCTATCGGGAATTCAAAGCCAAATCTTATACATGTTTCTTTTTTAAGTAAGGGTTGTGGCACATTGGTATATCGTATAGTTGATGGAGAAAACATTATTGCAATCCTCACTGATAATCGCGTAATATTTAATAAAGAAATGGCAGAAAAAACAGTGGCCACATTCAGATGTAACGGCACAAATGAAACACTCGAAGTGTATTTACAACCAGAGATTTTCTTTGAATCCAGTGGGGTAGGTACCGGTTCATTTCATTCTCACGTAATATTTAATAAAAAAATGGCTGAAAAAACGATGGCCACATTCAGATGTAACGGAACAAATGAAACACTCGAAATGTATTTACAGCCAGAGAATTTTTTCCAATCCGGGGGGGGGGGCAGGTACCGGCTCATCTCACTCTCAGTACAGGCTAAAGGTATAATTTTGTTGCTGAGCTCGAGATGCACATCTTTCTTGGCACAGCTAGGATACTCTTTTACACTTCAGAACTCAGAAGCCACTATAGAGATATTTCATATTTTTATGTTTATATTTTAAACGACATTGGCAATTTCTATGCAACTATATAGTATTTAAACTGTTTGTTACATGTTTATTCCATTTGACTGCAGAAGTATCGCCATTACATGTTAGTTAAAATATGAAAACATTCGATGTTCTAACGCATCGTTAAGTTCAAATCAATCGAAAATTTTCGACAATCGAAAGAAAATTGGTACAGCCAAACTCCAAAATAGTGATACACCGACACACATCCCGACCGACTTTTTATGGTGGAAGACATGACTAATACAAAGAAAGATTTAACCCCGCCCTTCGCACCGCTGTCTAATATCCTGTAATACCTTTATATATTGACTAACAGGCGAGAAGGCAAAAGTTCTCAAAAGAATAAATTTACGTAAGACATTAGGACAGTTCTGTCGTTTGACATTCAGGGAATTAACACTTATTTTTTTATACATTTCCTATAGGAATACGAGTTCACTTTAGTTGGTGTAAAACCAGAAGATATCAGTTCATTGTCTGAAAAACTTGGCATTGAACCACTTCAACTGGAACGTGTTGCTCAGCGTGACGTGTACAATGTGAAAACGGTTCAGATTGCGCAGTATCCTGGGGGAAAGTATCCTAAATGGTTAAGTATGGCTAGAGTGTGCGAAATCCAGGCAAAGTATATTGTTTATAGTGCAGATACCGCCACTGGTTGTTCTGGCTCGCCTGTTTTCTTCTCGTGCAGTGAAGATTGTTATGTCATAGCTTTGCACAAGTCAGATGGTGTAGGAAGCCCGACACGAAAAGAACCAGTGAATAAGGGAGTGTTTATAAGTCATATTTTGGATAATATCTATGGGCGTAAGTTCCAGTTTTACTGTCTGTAATGTAGGAAAATATCTGAATGACAAACCACTGGCCTCCTTCTCAATTCCATAGTATGTGCATAGTTTGTAGCTACTTTATCTAGACTAAAAGAGACTATAAATCAGATATGCAATAAACTTGTAAATTCAGCTACCTCCCCCGCAGGAGTTTGTGCGCACAAACGGGCGGAGTTGATGGTGAAGAAACATGATGAAGTGGAGCTGACATTCCGATGTGTTTTCATTCATTCTTTTATCGTCTATTCTTTTAATTAATAAACATTTGCATACTGAGCTAGTCAGGCAGGTAGTACAGTAGCTATGTATAGGTTTTAAACACGGAGGATGCATTTATGTCATATAAAGACCTTTATATGACATAAAACCTACTTGATTTATTTTGAGGAGGTTTTCTATTAGAATCTTAAGCTTTCGACTTTAAACAATTTAAGTCGAAATTCTTCGAGATTTTCTCACAAGTTTCGTCTAATTATTTATTTAAGGTAAATAAATTAAACTTTTGTATAAATACACCGAGAAATATTGTGTAGTCGCATTTTATTCGGTAAAAGGTACAGCACTTGACATTTAACATTTGTGAAAAATCTAAGGTACTATATTATTTGTATTATTATTGATCTTTTTATGTCTCTTTTATGACAGACTGTGTACAGCTTCTGCAGCCTGAAACAAAGCCGAATTTTTCGTCGCAAGAGAGAAGCCGAATTGGGCGAA
This sequence comes from Muricea muricata, assembly GCA_963855995.1. Lineage (NCBI taxonomy): Eukaryota > Metazoa > Cnidaria > Anthozoa > Malacalcyonacea > Plexauridae > Muricea > Muricea muricata. The sequence continues at coordinate 44,860,472 of OY979717.1, forward strand.
AACTTTCTATTAAATGGGACGAGGTTGCTCTAGCTAGCGGGAAATTTGAATATCATGAAATATCAAGTATTCGACGCAGTGATAGTCACAGTGACGAAGCATGGAAAGCGATAAGAATGCTGTGTGATTACGAGAGAAAGGGAGGTGCTCGTGATGATTTAGTGGCTGCTCTACGAGAATGTGGAGAAATTGATTTAGCAGATAAAGTTGAAGCTAGGTATTTTCAGACCCATATTGGCTAGCTCTATGCTAGCTGGACCACATGTGTACACATTAAGATTGGCATTTACAGCAAAGGGCTAACCGCAAGCATTTCTCTAGTAGTGAAGGCAAAATCGTTAACCGTAAAAAATTAGATTAGCCTTTTTTTTACTTTTTACGTGCTTTTTTACATTTCTCTACCTAAACGATTTATTAAAAAAAAGAAATGCTTCTGCAGTAAGGCTCTTTGTGCAAGTGCAGAAACCTGGTGCTTAATCAATGACATCTCTATTCACATGGACTGAAATTTTACCTGTACATTTGATACAATATGACGGCTAGATACAGTGAGTTGAAGAAAGGTTGCATTTCCTTTGCAAACCGTAAACTCTTAACCTTCAATCTTCAACTCTAATCGATGCAAAGCATAATGAAAAATCTATAATAAGTTTAGAAATCATATAATTATGTGGGTGATTTCTTAGAGACATAGTAAATATCTCCTTTAATACGAGAACAATCATTGACAAACGCCTGTACTATTACTATTTAACTACATAGATGAAAACTTGTGCTTTCATGGCACGTTGCACGCTGAGAGTTTGAGCTTTAAAAGAAGCATTACCGACCACAATGCAATACATGCGTTTGGTTATGTCATATCCAGGGTTCAGAGATTAAGTGTGCAAAATTTTCATCAATGCCGTTTGTTTGTATGTGCCTATTCTTTGCTGTGTTTCTTTTCTTCGTTTTTCTTTTCGCACTAATGACGGCCTAGCTCCTCCATTCATGTGTTTTACCAATCCTGATTTACGTTGAAGGCGATAGGCAGCCATTTTCTTGGCTTTGAAAATGGCGGCAGTGATAAACGTGACAAATGTGCGCGTTGCATTGTGGTTGATCATGCCTCTTTAAGGACATGGTTTAAATTTTGCAAAGGAAAATCTTTTAAATTAGCTGTATACTCGCAGTGGTTATAACGACTAAAGTCAAGGTCACAAGCGCATGATTCATACGGATGATGTGGTAAAAGGGGAGGGAGGGGGTCACGTTTCGCAAGGGTGAAAAAACTGTTTCACACTTCGAGTTGTAAAATCCTGCTTCACCTTTCACCTACGTTACAATTGGTTTAACAGATCTATATCACCATCCTTTTTCTTTCAATTAATCCTCCAATATGTTTCGATCTCCAAAAGGCCGCTGAAGATATTTTTCACAGTTCATGATAATGACATCTAAACAATTTCGACTATAATCGTTTAGAATAGTGGTTTATTCACTGAATTACTTGCGTAAAAACTAAATCATACAAAGAGAAAAACCGTTTAAACGTTCAAGAATATTCATGCAATACCTATTATTCTCCCCACACAGAGTATTTTTATCGAGAATCGTGCCCCACGGGCGTATAAAGCAAATCGAACCAATCACGGTTCACAAAAATACTCTTTACTACCATTTACTGAGCTGTATTAGCCATCGACGATAAACGTTTTGTGGTCACACAAAGTGTCCAATTGCAGCATTCTAAATTAATTCATAAATTAAGTATGAAATATTATTTCATGTCATTGATAGCATCACAGTTGGTAGCATAAGAGTCGGATATTGTAAAGTACACCTCGGGTCAAAGGCTTTCCAAAAACGAAGCATCATAATCATTGTAAACTAGACAAGCGAAGTTTAATGACGATTTTCATTATAGTCAATATTCTGATAAATGTACTAATTTTAGCGTCGCCTGCAGCCCAACAATTGAATCGAGCATCTGTAACGGTTTATTTTCAACCAACCTCGATTGTGCAAGAGTCTAGGTCGCTAATTGTGTCGGGTTTATGTTTTGCAGAGTTGCTTTTGTTTCAAAGATTTTTAAAAATATTTCTTTTTACCTCGTCATTGACAACGATATGCGGAAATGCCTACTTTGGGCTCTTTTCATTTCATATCTTTGAGAATGGTTCTGAAATAGAATTGAAACAATGCGCGTCCTCAAGGACAATCGTTAAGTTGTCATGATAATATTTCTTGCACTTAAATTGGATAAGACTCGCTACCAATCCCAGTTTACTCGGTAGCTCAATTGGTAGAGCCGCGGTCTTGAAACCCGAAGATCCGAGTTCGAATCCCGCTCGAGACAACGAATTTTTCGTTGTTCTCTGCAGTGTCAGATTAATATGAATCTAGTTTTTCATATCTCTGAGGATGGGTCCGAAATATCAGGACTATAAATTCTGAAAGTAGCCACACCATTTGCACTAAACATTACGGTAATTTTAATAAACTATTTTAAATAACGATTCGTTGCAATTTTACCAAGGACAAATGTGGACAAATAAGAAATATATGTAAAATTGAGACAACCTGTTGCGCAAATAAATTATGCATGATTTGAACTGGTATTTTTGAAACTCGAGGCTTTCGCAAAATCTCGCCTAAATTATTGCCCTCTTCTCCAGGAGTTTTTAATAACTGCCTGCCTTTTTAGTCCAGTGTTACGTATGCTAACACATGTAACTTACATAATCTCAAAGGTACGGATTTAATTTGATTCTCCTTGGTCAAAAAGCTTCTTCGTGCGACCAAGCCCCTTTGATTGATTTATCGCCAAATAGACAGATGCTTAATTCATTTTCTATAATTTAGGTCACTACATGTGTGTAGGCTCATAGCTATTAGCATTTTTATAGGGACTGAGAGAAAGGCAACAGGAAACTAGCAACACTAAATGGCCAGGTCATCACTTTAACTGTGGGATTTTATTGGGATTACCCTGACACCTGTCATTGTGCAATCCTGCTATTCATAGCATGGGCTTTTTCCTTCCTGAGAAAAGCATGCAGTAGTGTACTTTATATAAAGTTAGCGGGTTTAAATACTCAAGTCAAATCAAGCAACATGTGTTTGGAAATGGACGAGGTTTTAGCCGGTCGTGGAGGAGATCTTGTGTGTTGGGACAAAATGGTCGAAGCTATTAATGCCGTTTGCCAACTCACGGTAATTGATAGATCTGGAACCACAGGGATTGTTGAAAGGTAATCTGAACATTAATGTAATACAGTAATCAATATGTTTATACTGAGTATCTGTATTGGATTTAGAACAGATCTTTTCCTTATAGGAGTTAAAAAGATCAAATTCGTCTATTATTCTAACGTATACACTTAAACATGACTTTGTAGCGCGTATTTTCGCTGATTGAGTGGATTGGGCTTGTTAGCGCGGCAACCTCGGCGGGAACATCACCACATTAATTAACCCTCGCAGTCTCACAAAACTTTCAGTGGATGCTGAACTGGCATGTGTATATACATTACATTATATCACTATATGAATTAGTATATTTACGATATCTTGTTTACCCGGGATCGGGTCCCTAATCGGGCTGGGCTAAAATCGCGAGTTTCAAAGCGTACCGAGTGGTATCAGTATTTAGTACGTTAATTGGATAAATAAATGCACAATATTTAGTATGCTGAATTTGAGTGATGTACCTATACCTGTGGACAGGATGTATCGAAAGTGATGTCACTGAGGGGGGGGGGGGGGAGGAACACACATCCTGCTCCTTGATTTTGTTTTCAAAGTGCTGTAGGAATTAAAGTTATTGGTGCATAAAACATACTTGCATATTTTCACTAATAGGGGTGGGATGATATGTCTTAACTCAATGTTTTCAAACTTATACATTTGTCAAAGGGTCAATGCCTCTTCCAGGTACGAAAAGGCGGATCAGTCTGTCATGTAGACTATTATTAATACTGCTTTCAATTAAATTTAGCAAAGGCAGTGGATTTCTTGTGCAAATAAAACTTGATGAAGATATAGTTACTACAATTCTTACAAATCATCATGTTTTAAAATCGGAAGAAATGGCAGCTGAGGCATCGACAACATTCAATTATGATGGCAGAGGTGAACCAATGGTCATCAAGTTATGTCCCAATATCTTCTTCAGAACCAGCCAGGTACGTTTTTGCAGCTGTTTGATACCTAAGTATTTTTTTTGTTCACAAACTAGTGAATTATTACAGAAACCACCGATTATTTTGATAAAATGCAATACAACGGAAATCCGAAAATTGACAACATGATAAACTTTTATTTCTACGTTTCGACTATATTCTTTAGTCCTCATCAGGAATGAAATAATGATCTTACAACATATTACAGAATATACAAATACAGTGAAGAAACACGTGGTACTAATTAAATATTAAAAGTTGTTTTGAGAACTTTGTCCCGTGATTTGTGTCATATGTACTTTGAGGATTTTCCTTAATCAAAAATTTGTGTCCTACTTCCTATTTTTTTACAGGAGTACGACTTTACTCTTGTTGGTATAAAACCAGAAGATATCAATGCCCTTCACACAAAACTGGTTATCAATCCGCTTCAACTGCAACGTGTTCCTGAAAATGATCTATACAACGTTAAAAACGTCCAAATTGCTCAACATCCACAAGGGAAACCAAAACGGTTTAGCATGGGAAGGGTTTGTGAGATTAAAGAAAAATACATCCTCTATGACGCGGACACCACTGCTGGTTCTTCCGGTTCTCCCGTGTTTTATGTTTCTAACGAACAGCTTTGTATTTTGGCACTGCATAAGTCTGGCGGTGCGCTGACGGCAACATGCAAGCAACTCGTGAACAAAGGAGTGCTAATTAATATCATTCTGGATCATCTCAATGGCGGTAATTTTTTATTATATAATCATAAGCTAATTGACATTCAATAATTTAAAATTTTGAAATAATTAATAATTCACGAGCATGTATTAATAGACTGCATGTCATTGTGCGTAACTTAGCTAGCTTGGATGATGATTGAAATCACGACAAATTAGTATTTGTTTGAGCTTATCATGTACGTTTAATACTCACAGAAAACTTTTTCGCTGTAGGTCTGGTTAAGTCTATCCAACCCCTAGAAGCTACAGTTAAGTTGACAACATCAAAACAAGCGGCTGGTTTTACGGCGCAAGAGATGGTCAGGATCGGTAGCAGAATTCCGGATAAATGGGAAATGATTGCCCTTGCTACCGGAAAATTCAACGACAGAGAGACATGCATTATCAGGCAAAATAATTATTACCACGACAATGCAATGAAAGCGACAATTATGCTGAATGATTACAAGAAAAGACTGGGTACTAGGGAAGATTTGGTGTCGGCTTTAAAGGAATTTGATGAAATTCACCTGGCTAAATATGTACAGTCTAAGTATTTTCAAACACATAAATGTGAGAGTTAACAAATGATTAGCTAAAAAGATGGTTGATACTTGATATTTTTATTAATTATATATAATCATAATAATTAAATAATCATACTAATTATAGTAAGCGTTCTACCTGCACTGAAAATACACAATTAATCATTATCTACTATCTTTCCAACAGTCTTATTCACTATTTTAAAGTCCCATAATGTAGTATGCATATTGTTTGGGGTACCGAATCCCGCAAAAATCAGAAAAAAACGTCGTCGCTTTGCAACTATGAAAAGATCTTTCAACTCTTCTCTTTTTTTACAGCCTTTTTATGTCTCCAAAGGGACGACATTTTTTTAGTTTTGCGGAATTTGATATCCCAAATAATGTTCGCGCACAGTATTATTGGATTTACTGAAAATAGTGAATAGCCAAAAACACCAGATACATAATCATTTTCAGTCATAACGCTTCGAGCAATAATATGTTATCTCATCATTTTCATTATATTTATGTATTTATAATAAATTAATAATATATGTATATGGAGCTGCAAAGCGTTTATTAGAACTAAAAGTGAGAAAACGTATAATAAGATCGTTGGTAAAATTTGAATTCTTTCTCACAAACTGGTTAAACAGCACAACAGTAGCGGCGCCACGGGGTGGACTGGGGGGGACTTGTCCCCCCATTTTTCACCGAGACCAATTTTCTAATCCGTCCAAATCCGATGAGAAAGAGTAGGGGGGGGGGGGGGGTACGGTAGGATTTATCAATGTATCCAGGTCTAACAAATACATGTGTAGAGTTACGAAAAATTGTGCGTTCAAGTTGCTTTATGATCTTGAGAATTCACTTCATTACTACCCGGAAAATCCAGGAAATTGCATTTCAGGGATTCTAGATTTCAAAAATTTTCCCGGGGGAGCATGCCCCCGGACTCCCCTACATGGCTCGCGCCTTGGGCGCGAGATTGTCCCCCCCCCAACTTCAATGCCCTGGCGCCGCCACTGAAACATTGCGGAAGTTAGTAGTTACGTCTTGGCTGATTTGCAGGGAAAGGCCAAAAACACTGACGAAGAAAGGATCCCTAATAACTGCTATGAATCTTAACATATGATGAATCTAAACCGTGACGAAGAAACAGAACAAAGCAGCCCTCAAATGATAAATGACATATACAACAGAAAACAACCCAAACAATGTGTCAAAAACAGTAATTAACCCGAGGATAAATTTAAGCAATAGATTTTCCGCGCAATAGTTTTGATGAAAACGACGAAAGTGATCAAGATGCTGTGAGAAACAAAGCATAACGTACATATGCAACCATGCAACGAACAACGCAGACGTGGCGAAAAATTATCACCAAAGGCCCTGAAGAAGTCTCACACACTGAACAACGACTAGCAAAATGTACACAAGCAACTTTCTACCAATAATCGCTGAAAAGCTCCCACTACAGAACATCAAGACCGACAAACAAAACAGCAAACCGACGACCGAAATCGTCCCAATCTCTATAGTGGTTGTGGGAGACTCGATGATTAAACATAGAGCCGGCGAAAGGACTCAAAAGTAGATTAACTTTCAGAACCTTTTCAGGGGCAAAAATAGAAGCTATGAAGCTCATTACCAGAAATTGCAGACACGGTTGTCTTCACTTTTTGAATAAATTAACTGTACATGTCATTATGGTGCCGTAAAAGTTACTATAATTTACATAGCAGAGACATAAAAAGTTAAAATCTCTCGCCATACAAGCATGTGTTATGATTTGCCACGCTCTCGCTGTGTGGAACAATTATTATTGCATCAGAAAAGACTTTGTTTATTGCAAAAGGCCGTGCTTGTTTTCTGCCAATTGCAATTTTATTAAGTCTAGTTGCTCTATATAGAATTGTATGGTTTTAACCAGGCAATAAACAGATTTAATAAAATTGCAATTGGCAGAAAACAAACACGGCCTTTAGCGATAAACAAAGTCTCAACTGATGCAATAATAATTGTTCTACACAGCGAGAGCGCGGCAAATCATAACACATGCTTGTGTGGCGAGAGATTTTAACTTTATATGTCTCTGCTATATGTAATTTATAGTAACTTTTACGGCACCATAATACATGTACAGTTAATTTATTCAAAAAGTGAAGACAACCGTGTCTGCAATTTCTGGTAATGAAACCTACCCATCTTATCATTCATGTGGGAACTAATGACCTCTCTGGGAAATTGCCTGACAATTCGCCAGTCAAGATATTGCAGAACTGGGGAAAACAGCAAGCTCTGAAATCAGAAATTAAGCTCTGCATATCAGAAGTTATAACAAGATCTGACGGACAAGAGCACGACAAGAAGGTACAATATAATAAGTTCCTTGTATATATCATAGATATAGGAGACCTAGATTGCTGACTCGGCGCAGCAGGCGTGGCAATTTTTTAAAATTCAAAATGGCGGCTCAACCGGGCAAAAATCATAGAGCGGTATAGGGAAAAACCATGTTTTTTGCATTTTACGTCGTCCTACGGCTTCCGATCCCGTTCCAACACATTATTTTGGAAAGAGCTAACCGATGCGAAGGTTTTGAATGTATATTTGTCATAATTAATACATTTTGCAATTTTTATTTTACATTTTTACAACTGGGCAAAGGTGGGTAAAGATCAAAAGCGTGCGAACCTGTCGGCCTGGTTTCATTTCCTGTGAATTTCTTCGGTCTTTTACGAGATTTTCCAACGTAAAGAGATATATATCTAGTTATTCTAAGATCTAGTACTGTTTATTTTGTTCTTTCACCGTTTTTTTCGACCAAAATACAGTATTTTCATCTGAAATTTCTGCTGTGGCATTGCATTCCAAAAACATCTGAATATTTTCCAGTATATATTATGGATAAAATATCTATTGTTTTTTAACTACCCATGTATAAGCATGCCTGAATATTGTCCAGCATATACCCATGAACAATAAAATATCTATTGTTTTTCCTACTATCCATGGTATAACTGCAAGGTCCTTCCATAAGTATTAAGTCTATACAATATTGTACATTTGTACTCCATATATACTGCATACAAAAAGAATAGTTTAAGACAGTAAATCATATAAAAAGTATACTTTAAGACAATAAAATAATAAAGCTTTCAATAGCATAAAAACAACTTGTTTTGTAAATACTGTAATGACAACAAAATGTAGTTTTGAGTTTGTTGGCTACATATAATAGCATAATATAAAACTATTTACAGTTTTAATTATGCAAAGAATGTTAGACCAAATAAGATCTTGTTTTGAACATCATGCAACAATTCTGTCAAAGACTTTTGTTCACATTAGTGAACCAATAATACATCTTTCCCTTAAGTTTGCACTATTTTAACTTCTCATAACCAATCCCAGCATGTAACAAATTGGATAACAGCAATGAAATGGGCAGACTGGATGTCAACTAAATATTCAGCCTGGCATGCATGAGAAACACTTTATACCTAACAACTTCATTAATATTACAGGGGAGCAAGTAATAGACCTATCTGAAAAAGATGCCATCCCATCTATTTTTGATTATCCTTTCCACCTTGCTAAGACCATGAACACATTGATATTGTCTTGTCAGAGGTTTTACTCAAACTTTGTTTTGGCAAAGGAAATCCATCCCAGATGCCAAAGCTGAACAGCTTTGTTCTTTTTGGCAATGACTGACTAATCTATATGGCCTGGACTGTAAAAAATCAATCAGGTGTCTTGGGCAGGGAACTAAGATACTTTAACAATTTAATGCATAGCTATACTATACACAAATTAGTTAGTTACTTCAAATTAATGCATTGAAAACTTTTTCTGGCATTAGCTCTCACTAAAAACCTGATTGTTTCATCACTTTTCACAGTCTAGGCCATATGGACTTGAGATTCCGTGACACATCTGCAGCAGCAAGGTCATAGTAAACAAAGCATCAGAATTTTCAAACCAGCAGAGTAGTAGACCAGATAAATCAAGCAAAATAGTATGAAAACTTCACAATATTATTCCCTGTTTTATGTTCCAACCGAGATCCTTAAGAAAAAAAGTACCCAAAGAACCCAAACCTTTATTTTCTGCAACAAATTGTCTCGAACATTTCGAACAGCTCAACCGACCAAGTGCTATGATCTTCAGAAAATGTTTCGCGATCGGTTATTTCGACTTTAATGAACTTAAATTGTACAAATATACATTCAAAACCTTCGCATCAGTTAGTTCTTTCCAAAATAATGTGTTATGACGGGATCGGAAGCTGTAGGACGACGTAAAATGCAAAAAACATGGTTTTTCCCTATACCACTCTATGATTTTTGCCCGGTTGAGCCGCCATTTTGAATGCTCATAGTTGCCACGCGCGTGCGTTATGAATTCTGCTACAGTCAGCAATCTAGGTCTCCTATATCTATGGTATATATTTGCATGGTGAATATCAAATTAAAATATAATTTTGTGGAAACACCACGTAGTTTATTATCACGGATCTTTCGATCCGTAAGCTCGGATCTTCATCAGTGCTAATTAATAATAATGCAACTCATTTAAATTCACACGTCCTTAAATAGGTAAAATGTCGTAATTTGTATGCTCGCAAATATTATATTTTAATAAGGTACAATATGCAAATAAATTCGTGAAAACGACATGCCGCAAACAATTTTGGCCGTTTATTAAGCACACGAATGTTAATAAACAATTATTGAATGAGGTCGAGCAGGATATGAGGAATTATTAATCCGCATATCCTGTGAGAACCGATTTCAATAGCTAATTGTTTTATTATTTTTTGAAAATATTTTAAACTCAGTTTAAACGCTTGCTTTGTAAGTAAGAAGACACATTGGAACAGCATGAAATTGTTCGAAAACTTTAGCCAATCAGACTACGGAAAAAATGTTCTTAAAACAATTGTCAGATTACGACGAAAGGTCGATTAACAAAGGTCAGTCAATATACGACGAAATGAGTCTTAATGTCGTATATGTTTTTAACATTTTTAGTCAGAGCCAAAGCTGGAAAAGCCTGTGATTGACTTGGCATTATCCCCTGAAAAAAAACAGCCTTCTCTTTGTGGGGTGGGTTTATTCTTGTGTTATAATTATTGTGTTATAAGTTTATTATAAGTATTTACTATTGAGCTAAGATTAAGTATATTAGTCTAGAAGTCTGTGATTTTAAGCAAATAAGCTAAAGAATAAAAAGCTCTTTTATGAAAAAATTAGCCAAGCGAGAGCAAAAACAAGGTCCAAATATAATAGCATTATTACGCAGGAATAACTAAACAGAATGCAAAGAATAATTTACAGAAAATATTGTCAGTTGTTGATAAATATAGTAGCATTCAATCACTGACAAACTTAAAATTGTTTTGATATTTAGAGTTTATAAATTACTGTATTAAGGTGGCTCCATGCACTTTTGAATAAAATCGAAAAACACGTAGTTTAAATCAAATATCTGAACAATAATTATTCTTTGGGGTAATTAAGTAAGTCGTTTTGAATTTAGGAACGTATGAAGTGTCCAATTGTTGGCAATATAAATTTGTAAGTTATGTTGCCATGACGACATTGGCGTTTCAAGATGGCAGCTAAATCAGCTCTAAAGTAAAATAACTTGCAAAAAAGCACGGTGACCCCGATTTTTTATTTTCTTAAAAGTTTTCTATCGACATAAGAAATATTTTTCCTAAGTTAGAAAAACATGAATCCTTAGTATAAAAAATTTTTCGATCTACAGAATTTTTTCTGCTTTTTAATGCTAAAAATATTTCTTATGTCAATAGAAAACTTATAAGAAAATAGAAAATGGGGTTCACCGTGCTCTTTCACAAGTTATTTCATTTTAAAGCTGATTTAGCCTGCATCTTAAAACGCTTTTGTTGCCATGGCAACGTAGCTTACAAATTCATACTTTCCACAATTAGACACATGTTCTTCTATTAAAACCGATTTATTTAATCACTACAAAGAATAGTTATTGTTCAGATATTTGATTTAATTTGTGTGTTTTTCGACTGTATTAAAAAGTGTAGGGAGCCAACTTAAGTTCAATTTAAATGAAATTTTCTACCTAGTGCTCTTTTATGCTCTGCATAAAAAATAGTTGCACATTGCTTAGATGTTGCAAGCCAGCAGGGAACTTTCTCAACAGATACCGGAAACTAGTAAGCAGATACACTAATATTATATATTACATTACATATTTGTAACAATGGCTAGTAAAGGGAGTCTCGTACACAGAGCTCTCAAAACAAATTTTTAGTTCTTATTGTAAATAATGAAATCTCAACCTAATGATATTTATCATCGTGATGTTTGATGATGGTCGATGATGTTTTGTATTCTCCAGCAGACAAAGTATTTTGTACACTACCTTTTTCAATTTCTCTTGGGCTACGTGGGGTTGTAGGAATTTAACATTTAATTTAACAGCATTCAACAGCTTATTAGAACGTTTCAAATGGGACCGATGGTGTCATTACAAAATTAATTGAGCATAATTGTATAGTTCGACTGGAAATTATAGAAATGTCGAAATTGAAGCAGGGAACAATTGGGAAAAATTCATCATCAAGTATAGTTCGATTGGCAGGAATCTATTACTTTTCAAAAATTACTCAACTCGAGTAAAATGCCACAAAATCAGACTTGAGTACATATAGTTGAGAATAGCTATATTGTTGGAAATAATTACTTTACTTTAGCAACTGTTTTTCTAGAGTGACGATAGTACGACTGATGATGGAAAATTGCTTCCTATTTCGAGACCTGATGATCAACATGCCAGCACACCTAAAACGGAAACGGTTCGTTGTTGTGTTTCAGTTATACTATAATCTTTATAATAAATACACTGTGATTGGATACAAAATAATACTTTTTGTCGTTTGAAAGTCTGTTGAAATTGGAGTCGTTTGAATCGTAAGATGCTTGATTTGCGTTATAAAGTCAAGTATATTTCATATTTCATGACCACAAAAGAAATCTCCACTGCAAAATATCGTTTTCTTTATTAACGGTAAAAAACACCTTTAAATTAATTCAGTTCTCGTGCTGAATTTCTCTTTAAATTTACGTTTGTTCGAGAAGCAATAGAATAATTTCGACTGAAATTTTTTACCACTTGCGTACAAAACACCTCAAAGTGTGCGTAAAAAACTCGGCTAGCACCTCGTTTTTCGAGTTGTATTGGGCGGTAATAAATGCTTTCTGGCTAATTATATATTACTTCTCAATATGACAGTGCTACGGCCTTCAACCAAATCGCCGCTATATATATCGCTATACTCTTTTAATGAAATTTTTGGTTAAAGACCGTATCACAATTATTCCTATAATTTTTGTGTTTTCCAACGATTACAGTATTCTTCAGAGGATGAAAGGAGTCCTTCCATCTTAAAATGCCTTCTTCGTAAGCCTAGGAATCGGAAAGTCCGTCGGGGCAAAGTAATAGACTTCGTATTAACAAAAAGCGCGGAATACCTGATGTTACAATGTTATTGATTGACTCCACAACGGCTTTTTATTGCAGAACGTAAACTAGATTTACGTTTTGCATTATTTTACCTCGCAATTATTTTCTTTGTATTGTTTGTGTGACAGCTATAGTAGAAAGCACATATATTGACGAGGATAACGTGTTTGAAAAGAGTTTTTACTTACGTATTTATCTACCTATTTACCTGCCTAGGCTTCCAATCAAACTTGAAGTAACCATGTAACATATTGCATCTCACGCTTGACATTGTTGATAGGAAGATCTCCAAGTCATTAATAATTCATGAGCAAATTAGCGAATGAACTCGCCCTAATTCGTCACATGATTGACGTTGGATACCCAAGGAAACACGCTAAAAATCATATACCATCACTGTTGTTAGATCAAAAACGGTTTTAATCTAATAACTGAAATCATAATTACAAATTCATCCTAATTACTCCCTCTTCGCTCATGTTCAAATGATCAAGGTCTGTAATAAATTCTACACGCCCTACACATTTCTGTCTTACAATGGACTATAGAAATTAACTTACAAAAGCAGGAAGTAGAATGCTTATCTCCATTGTTCACAAAGACAAAAACAAATTACTTTCATAGGTCGCCCGTTAGCGCTTGATAACTTGAACAGCCAATGAAATGTTTTCGTTTGAGATGTTATGTAAACAACTCGTTTCTCGTGTGTCATCAGGGGAACCAAACACTCGAAAACAATAAAACACTCGCGCTTCGCTCTCGTGTTTCATACCGTTTTCTCCTGTTTGGATATCCTGATGAAACACTCAAACTCGTTATTTACATATAACTTCGATTATTTGCTTAGTAATTCAATCAAAATTTGATTAGAAACGAGTTTTAGTGGAGTTTGAGTCCTGGGAAGCAGAACAAGATTGCAATCCTGGTGTTCCTGTACTCCCGCTTGGAAGCTACAGCTACAGAAGACCCCAGGCAGAGTTAGTTATGATACCAAGCGATGATGACGACGACTTTATGCAAATATGTCAGGTTTTATTATTCAGTGAATTTCATATCGTTTTCAGTGACACGACATCATTCAATTATTTGGTGATTACTTCAAACTCAGTAAATAAAGTATATTTTATCATTAGACAGCAGTGGACATCAGTCGTATTACGCGTTACGCTGATGGAAGAAAAGTTAAAGAAGCAAGCACAAGCGGCGCTGTTAGGATAAAGGCGGAGCCAAACACGAACAGAGAGCTAGAAAGAGAAAGTCAAACTGAATTGACAGGAAGAGCTGGATGCGGCGATGAGGAAGAATGGACGGATGAAGCTGCTTACTGCGCCGATGAAGAATTGCTTGAAGAAGCAGGTTATAGTGATGAAGGATCAATGGAAACAATTGAAATCAGCGACGAGGGTAAATGGGCAGACGAGCCTAACAACAACGGGGATGAAACTGATATTGATGAAACTAGAAACGGAGTAAGTGTTGTAAAATATACTGAAAAATGAAGCTCGTTATTGCATGTTACAGGGCTAAAGATAAAACGAATATAGAAGCTGATGGTTAACATATTTTTATAGAAAAAGCTATATTCAAAAGTTAGTCACACTACTTCAAAAGAAAGCAAAAGGTCAGTAGAATTATTTGTAGTATTTTGAAAAGGGACGTAGCGACTGGCCGAGTAGGAGTAGGGGTATAATACACCCAAATCAACACAACTGGTAAAATTCAGGTAAATTCACGAAAAGTATTGGTGTAAAATCAGGTAAACCTAGGGTATTACGGAGATAAAATTATCAAACTTTTGTGGATCCCTCGGAGGCAACACTCTCCTAATGTGTACGCTTAAAATCTAAGCACATTTTGAAGTTTACCTATTATTGGGCTTGGAAAAATAGTAGAGGCTCTGGAACTGTGTTTTTCCGACAACGCACGGACCCCAAATTTTCAAAATATTGTACCTTGGGGCCAACCATGGTGAATCAGAGGTCTTAAGTATAGTAAAGGCTCTAAAAATGTCCGGCAATGTATGGCAGCTAAATTTTCAAAATTTTTGCAAGGCTGGAATCTACTACTGAAAGTTTTGAATATTGTTACACTATACATGTTCCAAACATTTCAGGTAAAATTTTCGAAAGTCAGGTCACCTTACACCTTTCCCCTAAGCAAACCTTTCGCTACGTCCCTGATTTTGGGCGTGATTCTAAAAAACGAGAAAAAATAAGATGATGTGACGACTTATTTGTGAATCGTAAGTAGCGATTCATATTAGACATGAGTGAAGGCTTTGGTAATTTAAAGTTACTTAGAGACGATTAATGATAGCCTTATGTGGCCGAAAAAATACAAACTGTCCCATGTATGATGTATCGACACTGAGCTATATTCATATAAATACAGTTCGTCACGGATTCTAGGTGATAGAAAACGTGTACACGGTCGTTTTCTTCGCGTTTTCGGTATTGTGTTCCCAGTATTGTATTTCTATTTATAATTACCATGCAAGTAAAACGTCAAAACAATATAAGTAGTAAAAAAACATAAACGGCTCTGTGTATAGTACACATGCATAGCTGAATGTTTTTAATAGCATTTGGTTTTATGCGTTCAATAGACGATCTGACGGCAATGATTCAACGTCCAGTGAAGAAGATATCATCGTTTTTAAAAATGCCAAAAAATATCGTGTACAATTATGGAACAAGGTTAAAGTAGAAAAAGTAAAAAATATTCCCGAAGATATTGATGGTTTGCGAGTATATGATATCAGCCAATCTGGTGGAGCGATAAAAGGAGGGGGGACGATAACAGATGGGAAACGGTGGAAGAAATCCTCACAGACTCGTTGGAGTGGTTTTAACAACGTACGCTACTCTGATTGTTCTGGATCCTACAACTGCACAAATTCTGCATGCGACTTTAAAAAGGAATATGGCGTAGTAAACAGGACACAGTTCGATAAGAAGACCGGAATTTGCAGTATCTGTGGTAGCGCTGGAAAGTACGTGCAATGCGATGCGAGACGTTACATTGCATCACGCGGAAAGAAGACATGGGTCTACCATCGTGGCAAGCATACATGTCCCGTAATAAACGTTAAAAGTAAAGAAAGTCCAAAAGAAGAAGTAAACAGACAGCTGCAAGAAAATCCAAACCTTACTCCGTCACAAATACAAAGCAGTTTAATAATTGCACAAATGAAGAAAGGTATGAATTGTTATGCATGTTTAAACGTATACTATTCTTATACTCCTGCTACAAACAATAAAACAGCAACAGCAAATAGGGCAGTAAAGAACATCTCCGAAATGTCCAACCTCGTTTAAAAACAATTTTGATAGGAGAGGGTTGTGTTATACACCACTGGCACAATCACTCGTAGTCAAACTTGCTGAGTAGGTGATCAGATTCATGTTATATTTTTCCATGAGGGTTTTTCTATTCGACTGAGAACGTAATTTTTATATTTTACCCCAAATCTTGCGTATAATTGAGAAAGAACTCTGTCATTGGTCAACAAGAACACGATTTCTGTGTCATGCTCAATTAGTATGAGTGTGAGTGAGCTTGTAGAATACAGGTAGGGTGTATGCCTGCATGCATGGTAAACGCTTACTCACAACCACCCTCCTAAAGATTCCATGAGTACTTTATTATAAATCTAACCATTTTTATATAGGCGCAGATTGGAACTCGGTGGAAAAGGCAGCGTCGGACGTTCTGGACAAGAAATCGATATCAAATGAAAAGCAAAAACTTAAAACATCAAATGAACCGCATGGGCATAGTTATGAAGCAGGTGCTCACTTCAAGCAATATGCGGATCAACGAGATCCTTTTTACGTGCACTCGATCAATGATAGGCGTGGCAATCCGAATAAACCTTCATTTGTCTTTAAATCCAGCACTTTAAAGGCTCAGTTTGCTTTGAAAATGGATCGAACAATGGACGATGTATTAAGTGAAGAGGTTTGTTTTTTTGATGGAAAGGTTAGTAGGTGCAAAGGTTTTGTTTCACTTACCGCCAGTGTCTATCATCCAGTGCTGCGGAAAGTTGTTCCATTGGCAACAATGGAACGTGAAGCTGAAGACTCTCTTTCTGTTGAGCATTTTTGGAAATGCTTCAATGAGGTTCTTCAGAAAGTAAGTGGCAAGAAGGATTATCTTTTCAATCCATGCGGGTGGATAACCGATATGGCGAGAGGAAATATGGAAGGTTTAAAAAGGGTGTTTGGAGCAGCTGTCCTTGAACGGGTAAGGACATGCGAGTTTCATTTTAAAGAATGCAGAAACCGTCAGTCTCGGAAATTCAATCATGAAGTTCGAGGTCGTTTCAAAACACTGTGCAATTCACTATTCGAAGCCCAATCTACGACTGCGTATGAAAAGGCCAAAGATGATTTAGATAACTTCATTGCAGAAAGCCCAGAGCGTTCAAGCTTGAAGAGTTGGTTAGAGTGGTGGGACAAAAGACGTGCATTTATTTTCCCTGCCTTTCAACATGTGAGCGAAGGTCCTAAGATGAATTTAGCTGAGGTAGTTCACGCGAGTTGGGATAAACGAGACAATATGAACATGTCTCTGCTGGATGCAGCATACGCCGATGCCCGCGACAATATAGACCGCGCAAGACCTGGCCGATACAGAGCAAAGCGTAGCAAACACTTTATCGATCGCTTTGAAAAAGCAAAACAAGAAAAGGATTCGCTGAAAGTAAAAGTTGTAAACGCGGGCTTTACACGCGGCCTATCGTACACGATAGTCACGCCAAAGCGTAAGACTTACCGAGTTTGCATAGGAGCTCAGCACACGTGTGAATGTCCTGATTTTGCACGAAGTCGTACTAAAGATTTGTGTAAACATCATCTGGACTTTGCTGTACGTTTGCCAAATCCCCGAGAATAACGCTACGTTGCAACAGGTCTCCCTTACTGACGATGAGCTGCAACAGATTGTGGCAAATACACCAAAGGACATTCCAAGTTCTCTTAGATGGAGCGAAACTCAAAAATCTCCACAGTTAAGCAGACAAGACAAAATTAAGGTTCTTTTGGCCAACGACGCCCGCAATTCCGATTACCAAACTTGGTATCTTGGAAGGAAAGAAAAAAAGCGTGGCCAAACTCCGAGGTGTAGAAGTTGCAGAGTCGAAATTGAAGAAGGTGACCTATGTATTTATGTAACTGGTCTGTATGTTCCCTTTGGACAAAATTTTGTGATTCAGACAAATTTCTATTTTTGTCCAGAAACTAAGTGTATTAATCGTCTTCCATTTTGGACTAATTTAAAACCACCCAAAACTTTAGTTGCCAATTCGTCAGTTACTAAAGATGAACTGACGAAAATGAATCTTGGGCAAACAAAACTCATAAGAGAATAAATCATATCTATATATATTTTTATACATAAGCCGAACTTGAAACACGAACATGGTTCCATCGAACATGAAATTGGGCTATAATCTCAGACATAACCCTTGAGACTATTTACAAGTAATATAATACTGCAAAGAAAATCTATACTAATCAGTCAAATTTTTGTAACCTTGAGCTCCATCCGAGTTCAATAGAGTTCAATGTTGTGAACAAACCACAAAGAAATTTTTCAATTATCACCATTGAGTAGGGGAAGAAGGCAGCATATTTTGATATGAGCTTTATCGTAAAGAGTACGCAAGTTTTGAATAAAGGGAAAGATAGTCTCAACTATTTATGTCCGAAGATTGTATAAGAAAGGATAAATCAGCCTGATTTAGCCTCTTACTAAATCCTTAACAAATAATTACAAAACGCATGCACAACGGACTAGCTTAGGCAGGGCTGTGCTGACCAAACTTCATTGGGGGGGGGGGGGGGGGGTGTTCACAAAATTTTTGGCCCCCTTAACAATTTGGGCTCCTTCAGAAGTCGCCGTTTATGTAGTTAAAAGAGGCATAGGTGTATAGGGCTCATCTTGTTTTTGGGGTAGGGTACAGTGTGCATAATTTTTTCTTATTATGCCTTGTCTACAGTTGCGCGCGAGACGTGACAAAAAACAACAGAGAGACAATAGCTGCAAATTTTGTTATTTTCTTTATTAAAATAAGTATTTAGCTTGTCGCTCATAAAAAGCGAATGGCATCCAAAATCCGTGCCCTCTCAAGCTATTTTTGGCAGGGTGATACACCATACACACACTTCCAGACCGCACAGCTCTGGCTATAAGGACTAGTCCGAGGATCATTAGTTGAAGCGACTGAATAGATCTAGGGCTGGTTGTATAAAACTCTTAATCACTTTCTAGTCACTGTTTTGTAGTTAAAAAGTGATTAAGTACAAAGTACGTGATTCTGATCGGTTGACGTTTCCACTAATCATAGGTAAGGTAGGTTTCCACTTTTTGATACAACCGGCCCCTGGACATGATTTTAATACGCGTTGTGTTCTCAGTAGTTGTACAAGTATTGTCAAGCTTAAGTTAGTTGTCTTATTGTCATTTTTTCAACTATTCACGAAAAATGAATAACAACGACAGGGTTAAATTTACGAGAAAATCTTGCTCTGCTATTGTTTTCTTGATTCGCACCTTTTTGTGGAGTCGCGCCTTTTTGTGGAGTCGCGCCTTTTAGTGGAGTCGCGCCTTTTAGTCGCGACTCGCGAGGCGCGCCAACTAGATTATCTCGAAGTTAGAAAAACCCCACATAAATTTCTCGTTTTTCCAACTTCCACTCGTGTTGACATGACTGTACAACAACATATTCAACACGAAAATAATTTATAATTCTTACAAAGAACTAGGGGAGGGGGTATATATTTTTTAGCGCACCGGCTAAGCCAGGGACACATAATTAATAAGGTTAAACCTCACTGTATGCGCTGTGTTTTTAATTATGGGCTGTAGCTCGGGTATAATTTTGCGAAGTTTACTTTATTTAGTGGAAACACAATTCAATGGACCAATCACCAGTCATGATAACTGCTAGGCGTTTTGCTGAGCGGAAGGAAGAACTTTTATAAATAGGAATTTACACGCTTATTGTAAACTAGTATTCGGTAATAAAAAGATTCTCACTTTTACGACACTTATTGTCAATACCGTGACATCGTACATCAATTTTTCTTCTGATTTTCTGTTTAGAAGATGTTGCTGTTCAGTTCAAATCGTATAGTACAATAGCTAAAGGTATGTATATGTTTCAATAATTTGTTTGTTAGAAAGGTCAGGATGTGAATCAGTGCGCCTTGCTTTGATAGCTAAATACATGCTATGTATCGCAGCATTGTCAGAGTCTCGAAGTGGCAATTGTTAATTAATAAGTATCATAAATTGAAATATTTTTTTATATGAACTTGAATTATATCTCTGAAAATATATCATGATGGTTCATGGTTTTGTATTACCACTTACAGTTACAACAATGCAATAAATCTTGAATCTTTTATCTACATTAAGCATTAGTGAACAAGAACAAATTAACCCACAGAATGGCTATTTTTCAATGTTTTTATTTGTTAGTAGAACCAATGCTGCTGTCTAGGTCTAGCAAGTTTATTGACAGCGACAGTACCAAGGTTGTCAAAGTGGAAAGTAGGGGGGGGGGGGGGTGTAGTTATAGAACACCTGGCGAGTTTGTAACCTTGACATAAACTCTCACCAAAACCCTAAGACTTACCCTAACCCTATATGACCAAGTATTCTATAATCATACCCATGCGTTTACTCGCAGCTATGATACAGAATGAACACTGATCAATTTTGCAACTTACACTCGCACTTACCAACTTGCTCATACGTGGGTCCACTCACAGCTACATGTAGGCAAAAATTATTTCGAGGCTCCAAATTTCTAATTTGGGTTAGCCAAAAAGAGGTCTATTTTACATTTCAATCAAACCTATTTTCACATCTGATAATAGACCAACTGTATCTTTCACGGAAGTGAATAAGGCAACACTCTTTTTTCCATATCTGTTTAGGCTTTGGATTTAGATATGGTCACTGTATTGCCTAACATTTTCCAACTGCCTTTTACTCACATGTTATTTTTATCTGATAGTCAAGCACTACTCTTGCTTGGTTGGTCAATTTTTCTGTTAATGTGCTCAAAATGACAACAGAATTTTATCACAATATGAACTTCGCGTACTACAAGTCTTATATTATTGTTCCAATTGGAACCCTAATAATGATGTCACAGAGGTCAAAATAATTAATTTCAGAACCATCCTCAGAGATATGAGGATATGCAGTGTCAGATTAATATGAATCTAGTTTTTCAAGATAATTTTTCATGAAAATTGTGCAAGATAGTAGCCAAAGTTGATTTTTGCTTGCATTTTACAGGGAGACTAAGCCCTTTAAGCAGGAAATACTAAGAATTTCATACCGGTAGTAAGGTAGCCCAATACTTTGGAAAAAGTGAATAAAATTTCTGTTACCAATATCCTTTAAATGTAAAAACTACTACATGAATGTGGTTTATGAAGCAATGATTTTTTATTATGCTGATCAACTGTCACTACCTGATGCTTCTACTGCCCCCCCCCCCTAATTTTTCCACCTAATTTCAGAAAATTGATTTAAGTGAGAAGTGGGAGATGAGTCTCCCAGCCCTCCCAGTGGAACTGCCTCTGTTTGCATCTAACATATTTGTTGCCAATTTACCATGTTGGAGGTACTGTATGTATTAACAAAATATATCTACAACAAAATCATAGTCTCCACACAACATGGCTGAGCGAAATTGTCTGTTTCCGCTGCATCCTAAGATTGATTGCAGATCAAGACAATTGTCTTCCAATATCAGATGGGGGATTTTAATGATGCATTCTGATGCATAGCTTTAATTAAGATTGCCTTTGAAAAATGTATGAAAAACAATAACTTGTTGACTAGTAACTACATGTACTTTTCCTATCTCATTCATTTGAACACATCCACCTTTAGTGTGTGCAGTGTTGGAGGAGGTGTAGTATTCATGTTTGTCTTTTGGTAAAAATGTGAAATTTTGGGTTCACATAAGGGAAAAAACTTTTAGCATGTCATTACCGTGGATATTCATAGAAACTATACATTTAAACTGTTACCCACTTTTTGTCAGTTTTAAACACTCATCTCCTAAAATTATTGATAGCAAATTTTCTCTGCTTTTTGTAATATATACCAGTGGATTGAACTATGTGTGCCCAAGGTTATAGTGCAGAAGTAATCAATTTTCCTGGTCTGGTAAAGAAGATAATGCAAATGTGGTATGAATATTACCAATACCAAGCATAACAGTCTGATTTGCATAAAGTTTCGTCCGTTTAGGCGTACATTCGAGAAATCTCTTGAGCCTTTGGCCTGTAATTTGTATTTAAAACTTTTAAGATGCTGGCCCTAATTGTCTGTGGACACAATTGGCGACAAACTAACGATGTACAGTATATAGTATTAGTTAGTTTCGAGGAGCGTCCTGAAAGCAAAAATCGTAGGAGGACACTTAGTCTCATGAGGTAGATTATTCCATAAAATAGCTCCTCTATGTTCAAAACTTCTTTCTAGAAATCCTTTTTTTAGGTTTAGGAATTGAGATCTGCGTGTCATATCCTCTCAGGCCATTTTCAGACGTCGAACTTTTCATATCCTGAATCTAATGCAAATGAACTGAACTCTTTGTTTTAGCTCATTTATATTTATCAGATAATAAACATTATAATCTCTGCATGCAAAAAAACATTTCGCGAAGGCAAGTGGTTGTACCGTTTCCAAGAATGTTGTAAACCATAACCTGCTTTTTGAATTTAAATCTGGTTCCAAGATTTTTCCAGCTGAGCCACTCGGGGAGTTCAAAGGGGTTAGTAGCAGTGTCAGCTGCTAATGTTCTAGTGACCCTCGGTTGTCTTACATTTGTTGATTTTAGAGAGGGATGTTACATAATTTGCTGTCTTCGTTCAACGAATTATTCTGTACGGTGTAGCATAGCCAATATAATTAAGAAAATAATTAATTCAGGAAAACGAGGTCACGTGAGGTTAGGAGGTTAGACTATGTGCTCAAAGTAGAGAACAAACACAGCGGAACAATAAGGTTAATGTTGAATGAAAGGTGAAAAAAGGTTTGTAAATGAGTTGAGTGAAACAGAGCATTACATACGGTTGATTCTACCTTCAGTTCGATGTATTGCAAATTGTAATAACACATAAATACACAATACAGGAAAGTTGCAAGTCACCTTACACTTGTGATCATCCTGACTAAATTTACGTTCGTCATGACAAGACACATCTCCAACACATAAATATATAATAATAAAATCGAATATAAAGTTATAAACCATTCACCAAGGGAATAAATCCCTCGAATTACGGGAAAGATAAACTGTACAAACTCCTACTCGCCTTTCACTTGGTGAGAGATCCGTTATCCCCTCTAGACAATCTTTTCACAAAAATAAAATCAAGAGATGGGGAAAACTAGCCTACATACATAATTTGTAATGAGTGCTTGACAGAAAATAGCAAGTAACTTGTTTGTTTTTTTGAAAAGATTTTACTGAAGCAATTTAGTTTTTTCAAAGGGCAGGTATCTTGCACGGATGTTTACCAATCAAAATGTGTGTTTCTTTGTACTTATTATATAAAAATGCTTTTAAGGTTGACTTTCAAAACATCAATTACATAATGGCATCAAATGAGGACAGTAAGGACGTAATTGTGTTCAATGATCGCAATGATGAAAAGCCTGTCAAAGAACTAGATGAAAAAAGGATGGTGATACATATGAAAATTGCTGCCCATCAGCTTCTGTCCAAACTACTGCGACCTGTTCATCCTGAACATGACTGGGAAAGTTTGGCTGGTCAAATGGGTTTTAGTTATGAAGAGATCTTGAATCTTAGATGTGATGTTGACCCAGTAATATCAATAATCCGTCAATGGGAAAGACAACCAGACGCAACCATTGATAAGCTGCTCTCGTTTCTACGTGAAATAGGAAGATTTGATGTCATCGAAGATCTTCAACCTTATATAGGTATGTTCAGTAGCCATATAGTGTGAAATGTCCAATATTCTGAGTTCTAAGTGCTTTGGGACTACGCTTCATTGCCCTTGTCAGCTACCTTCCGAAGTTAGTAGCTTTGAAAAACATAGGTTCAATTCCCGCTGGAGAGGGTACAGTTAATCGATTTTCCCTGACTGTTCCGTTTTAGCTTTAGACTTGATTTCCACTGGATGTAAAGAGAGATTTACCCTAATTATCCAACATAAAGTGCTACAAAAACTCATTTTTTGCACCCTAAGTGTGCGACAATTACTACTACTTTTGTCATACAGTAGTTCACTGGCATCGCATAGGCTCAATTCCTTCAGGAGTACCTATTTCTAGTTCATGAGTATCGCCACTCGAGATTTAGACTCATCAACCCTGTGGAATTTAACGTAACTGTATTGTTTACAAAAATAACATTGCATCCTACAGTATATATAATTGCTTGCTCTGTATCACTAATCAAGGAAAAGATGAAAATGATTCAGCATCTTTTTAAGTACTCAATGTGAAATATGTTTATATATCGGAATGGTTGTATTAGTTCTGTTGTCAATATTCATAGCGTTGCCCAATCTCAATTAATATACATAAGTTATGTCACTGAGTCTGACCATTGTAGTCTTTAATTCGCAAACCATTTTTAGATACTCCCTGCCTCAACAGATTAGAGCTCTTGAAAAACCTGTTGATAAAATAGTTGCTAAAATATTTTTTAAAATATTTGATTCAATCTTTAGATGAAACGCCGCTACCAACGGAGCACGAGACACGACGAAGCAAGGGTGAGATATTTTTTCTAAACAATTTAATGTGGTTTAGAAATTATAGAACTGTTACAACATACAGGGGGTGACCAAAAAAAGTATAGCCATGCGTTTACATGTGGTCTCTTGATGAATAAACGCCTAGCATGAAAATGTATGTAAAACTCGTCAATGTGTAGACGAGAAATCCAATGTAGTACATTTGTTCCACATCATTACGCGTTGCGTGTATACGGACATGTTAAAATTGTACTAGGAGCACTAGAAGGTAAATGTTACTATAGAAAATTTGGGATAATATGGCAAAAAATTGTGGAATCTTGCCAGTAGAAATATTGTTTTTACCAAAATGGAGAGGAAGACAAGAAAGCAAGATCTGCGAGAACAAGAAGCAATAGCAAGGAAAAAGGTTGCTCGAAATCATGACGTGAACGAACTGACCGGTTTATAGTTCGGCAATCTAAAATAGGCACCATTACAAAAAACACCTCGCTGTTTTAGGCCAAAACTGGTATCAACTATTCACAGACGGCTTTGTGAAAATGGAATACACTGGAGAAAGAAGACCAGGAAGTGCTTCTTCAATGAGAAGAATCGGCTGAAGGGTTTAGCATTGGGACCTTGATCAGTGGAAAAGTGTTATTTGGAGTGACAAGTTGCCATTCACGTTACAAAACAATTCATCCTAGTATATTTGACGGAATGATCGCTAGTGCTGTGCACCGGAGCCGGAGGGCCGGAGCCGGAGTTTTGCCCTATTTTGCAGGAGCCGGAGCTGGAGCCGGAGTTTGTTCATCTCCGGCAAAACTCCGGCAGCACTTATTTGTGCTGCAAACTTCTATCATAGATCAACGAAAAACTAACTCTATCGAAGAAAAAGCAGCCCAATACAGCTCAATACAGCTTGACACAAACATACAAATTATAATTATGGTATTTTATGTTATTTTTGTATAACTGTGACGTCCGCAAGACGGTAAAGCATGTGAAAATTTTACCTAAAAATTTCATCAAACGCTGCAACGCTATGCTTACAATATTGACATTATATTGTCAACATGAAAGGTCGAATATGTGTTTTAAAGAATAACTGAAACATTACCCTCATCAGTAAGGTCTGAGAGCGGAGTCTTTCCTTTGGCGGGTAACATTGTAACAGGAAACATTGGTAAACTTGCTTTCATTAAGTTTAATAATAAAAAGTTTTAACCACATTGACCTTGCGTCTTGTTTTTGCAAATACAATACCGTGCATCATGCATATTACAAAATGTTAATGCGAAGAATGCGAAGTGTTAAATAAAAAACAAAGATGGCGTTTCCAATTTAAACTGTAAAAATTTCCAATTTTGACAAATTTGCACAAGCCTAAAATTTTCTGCCGGAGCCGGAGTTTTTTTTGCCGGAGCCGGAGCCGGAGGTGACAAAACCGGAGTTTGCACAGCACTAATGATCGCAAAAAAAAACAGTCGTACAATGCAAGGGACATGAAATCACCAAAAATCAATTATCGTGTGGGATTGTTTTTCCTGCTCGTCGATGGTGTGGAAATAATTTAGCTTTGATAACGATCCAAAACACACAAGTGGAGTGGTTCAGCGGTATTTCGCAAATAAGGAAGGGAATGTAATGGACTGGCCTGCGCAATCTCCGGACTTGAATCCCATAGAAAATTTATGGGTCGAGCTCAATCGAATAACTACGCAACGCAAGCCAAAGTATGAAGATGAATTTTTTGAAGTTCTCAAACGACTAGGGTGGTAGTCATTATTATCCATGGAATACTTGCATAGTCTTATTGAAAGTATGCCAAGACGATGCAAGGCTGTCATAAAGCGAAAGGGATGCCACTAAAGTAACACGAACATTTTTTAAAAATATATTGTTCTTGTGAACTGACAAAATTAAAAATAACCATGTCATTAGTTTGACGTGTGACTACCTTTTTTTTGTTACCCCCTGTGGATATCATCGCCAAATTAAATTAATTTATATTGTAATGCAGTTTTAGAAAATTACAATCAAAGCCCCGCTGTTGGTAACTTGCCCATCGAATTGGAGCGATTAACTGGTAAATATCTATATTTATTAATTAATATTATACACTTATACACACTGTATAAAATAATTTTAAATTTAAAAGAATAAAATAATAACGTGGGGAAGCTCATATACATATACTCAATACAGCAATTTAGTATTGCTCAGATCGAGGTGGAAACCGGCGATTTCGACTGGTTCGTATTTGCTCATTTTTCTTCAACTTTTACAAAAAGGGCTACAGTCGAAAACTAAAAGCCTGGTCTTTCCGATTATGAAAGGATGATTTCTGCAGACTAAATACTGGAACGCGCTAGAGCACTCCAAAGTTCGATTACGTTTTTTGATAAACCCTGTATAGTGTTCTTTGGTCAATCTTATAGCTTGCCGGTAATTTTGACTTTTGGTAAAAGAAAAAATGTTTAATGACCCGGCTTTGTTACGGCTATTAAGGATAACAATAACACAAGTTCCAGTGTGTGAGTATAATATATGAAATATGCACCTCGTAAATAATATACATCGTATTTCTTTCGAGTTTAATTCGTCGCGTCCAATAAAACGCATATTACGCGACGGAAAAGCAACGCCGCATTCGTTTTCGTCGACGCAATACATTAAGTTCGATGCTTTTGAAGTTTGCGACAGGCCTCGACGGAAATGTGACCTCAGTTTAGACGTCGAAGTTCCGTTGCATGTAACGAAATGCATAAAAAATATATTATAATAATTCTGATAATTTTTCCATACTCCCCCCCCATGTGTCCTTCGTATTGGTTAAAACTCTCGGAAGCTCTAGATTAGCATGCTCCAGTTCAGCAGATTAGAAAAATATCACCTGGTGTCCCATGGATTAATAGAGAAATAAAGAAGTTAATATCTGTCATCTGGCAGAGATAAGTTAACCGTAAAGCAATGTTGGCTGAAGTAGATTTAGATTGGGATTACTACAAAATGTCTAGAAACAGGGTTAATGTTGCTTTGTCTTGTGCCAAATGTGCATATTATCACAGTAAGTCAAAGCAGGAGTCCAAAACGTGCCTGGAAAATCATTAATAATTTACTGGGCCGATCTTGTTATGATACAATTATTATTGAGTTAAAGATTAATAATTCTATGGAAGAAATGGCTGAGGCCTTCAATGAATATTTCGTTCAAATCGGTCATGATTTAGCATGTTCTTTGGCTGTTTCTGATGTTACTTTTGACCAATTTGTTAGTCCTACCCTATCAGAAATTTCCCGTTTTAAGTTATTATCGGTTAACTCCTTCCAGTGTACAAAAAGGGACCACGGAGTTTTCCTGAAAATTACAGACCAATTTCAGCTCTGCCCGCTGTAAGTAAGCTAATGGAGAGAATTATGTACGATCAGTTCTACAGATACTTTGATGAAAACCTGAAACTTTCGAAACAACTATTTGATTCTCGTAATTCCCACTAAACTGCCTCAGCACTTATTGATAGTATATACAGTTGGTATGTCAACATGGATCGCGAATTGTATAATTTGGTTGTATTTGTAGTCTAAAAAAGGCGTTCGCCACATTGATGTCGTTGCTAAAAAAGTTTCATCGGGAATTGGAGCCATGAGAAGAATTCAAGATTTTGTATATAAATTGGTTTTTAAAGAACGAATCATAAACAATGATGACTTTTGTTTTAAAGGTAGGTTACAGTCGCTTCTGCGCATGTGCGATAGGTTTGTTATGAGGAGCCTCCTCATAACAAGTTTCCAGTCCCATATGGCGTAAATGAAACACGCGCGGCCGTCTGAATCGTTCTCTGTTGTATTGCAAGGAGCGATGGCGCATCAAGTCCTGGCATAATTAAAAATTGTCGCTTTGAGAGTTTCAAGATCAGACAATTAATATTGGATTCTGGAAACGCGGCAAATCGCGTCGCCTAAAGGTTTAATTATTCGCGTTCGGTAGCTTTTGCTTCAGATGCTGTGGGTTTCGTTCGAGACTTCGAATCGCACTACAGAATATTCGCGAGTCACGACATGCTCACAGTCACAGGCTCTGTCATGCAGAGTGGTAAGAAATATATTGTATTACTTTCACATAATAAAGAAATGTTAAGCTAGTTACGCTAGCTGAGTTCTACCAATAATATTCAGGATGTATTTAGAAGTTGACAAGTATGTTTAAAACATGAAACAGTGTAGAGAGGAACCTTACATGCAATCACAATTTTGGCAGAGAACCAATTTTATCAAAAGAAAATCACGATACTGTAGTCTGTATATCACTCAATGAGTATATTGTGGATATGATCTATAACATAACTAGCAATACATAGAGGATATTACACGGTGCATGGCGCGAAGATATTATTTACGAGTGGTGAAAACATGTTCAGGTTGGAACAAGCGAACAGAGAACATATAAATCCCAGGGGAAAACACACGCGTTTTTCACGTCTTCACTAGTGAAAATATGGGAGATACGAGTGTTTTAGTTTACGGTGAAACACCCATAAAGCCATAACCATATAATAAATGAGCTTATTCGATGGCTTACACAGATATTGAGTGCAGGCTTCAACCGCTTGTACAAGGTGTGAAATAAATTATACATTTTATATAGACCCTGTAGAATATTCAATTAAATTGTCGTATTCTCGATTCCATTAACTCTATAGTATAATAACTTTTACAATCCGTTTCCCAAACAAATTCAAAGTAACGAGTGAATTCAAAGCCGCGAAGCGAGATGCAGCTAGAAATTGCGAGTTTGAATGTCCGGTATTAAAATTGTCGGTGTATCTTAGGCGTTGATGTCTCTGGAAGTGTTAATTTTGTGTTTCAAGCATAATAGCCTGGAATATATTTCAAACTGTTATACTGTATACAGTTTTTTACTACATATTACAATCCCAGATTCAATATAATGCAATATAAGCACAATATGTGCTCTCGTCGTGATATTATATCGTATAAACATGATATAATGCTCTCGTCCAGGTGCACGCCATAGGCATAGATGTGATTTTGGTTGCTTGAGCGAGAATTTAGCCTGTTTGACGTACAGTAATTGTCGCTCATTTTCTCTTCTGCTGAATCACAACAAAATACGCGTGTGCGAACTGCCCAATTATGTAAAAATCCTGGCAAAATTTTCATGTATTTGCACCTGGATAATTTTATTATTTTACTTATTCTGAAATTTACATGCAGTAGTTTCATACATTGAAATATAATACAAGTGTTATCTAATATCATCGTACTAATCGTAGGCCTTCAAAACATGCTATGAACGTTTATATACACATACACAGGCTACAGTTCTAAATGCTTATCCATTCCATTTTGTAAACTATTTGTTTGTAAAGTATGAGTTTTTGCTTTCATCACTGTGCTTTCAATTTCATTACTGTGTCTGTGTCTTCACTAAAAACACATTCGCTGCCAGTTAATATACCCTCATCATGATATATAAGTCTGGAATCGAGAATACGACAATTTAATTGCATATTCTACAGGGCGCATATAAAATGTATAATTTATTTCGCACCATGTGCACTCGTAAATAATATCTTCGCGCCATGCACGGTGTAATATCCTCTATGTATTGCTAGCTATGTTATAGATCATATCCACGATATACTCATTGAGTGATATACAGACTAGCCTGTGAGCATGTCGTGACTCGTGAATATTCTGTTGTGCGATTCGAAGTCTCGAACGGAACCCACAGCATCTGAAGCAAAAGCTGCCGAACGCGAATAATTAAACCTTTAGGCGACGCGATTTGTCGCGTTTTCAGAATCCAATATTAATTGTTTGATCTTGAAACTCTCAAAGCAACAATTTTTATGCCAGGACTTGATGCACCATCACTCCTTGCAATACAACAGAGAAGGATTCAGACGGCCGCGCGTGTTTCATTTATGCCATGGGACTGGAAACTTGTTTTGAGGAGGCTCCTCATAACAAACCTATCGCAAATGCGCAGAAGCGACTGTAACCTACCTTTAAAAGTCCAATCACGAAGCCTGATTATTTCAGGTTGGTATTTACTATGTTAAAACAAAGTTACAAAAACAGTGCAGCGGATGTTGCTAGACAAAAGATACCAACCATTAGTATTCCAAGCCAGATACTATGCCATTTGTTGAAGCATAGTTAATCGAGCTTGATGGTTTGGAAACTCATGCAAGTCATTATCTATGTTTTTGTTCTGTTTTATGCAGAAATAATCTCCTTCGTCATCACGTGCTTATTGCATTTTTACCTAACTAACCAATAACAATGTTTTAGGAAAGTTAAGGCCTGTTCAAACGAAGCCAACATCATGCAACATTGTTGGCCCAACAATGCTGCATGATGTTGGACGAAATTTTAAGCAAGTTTAAAATTAAGCCAACATCTTCCAACGTGGTGTTCAAACGAGGCCAACATGTTGCATCCAACAGTGTTGGGCGATGTTGAACCAACATGTTGGTTCATTTGAACAAGCCTTTAGCCATCCGCGACTTGAACGATAGGGTAACTCATGGATTTGGCAGTACACAATACACACGTGACAATGAAGAACCGTATTTTTGCATAAACGTTGATCAACATAGATAATGAGTTATATTGTTATTCTAATGAGTTTCCAACGTAAATCTAACGCCAATTCAAATCGTAAAAATTTAAGATAAAAAGTTTGACGAACTTTAAAATTAACAGTGCGGCAGCGGGATTCCAAATCCCGCTTGCTGTACGACAAATTGCATGCCCTACGACCAGCTTGCTGGAAATCGCCGAAACAATTTGTATTTAAAATAAAACTTCGTCTGAATGAGACCCGAACCAGCCTCGTCCCCAGGCCCAACCGTTACCGTTGCGTGGGTATTGCGTGGAAAACACAGTCGGAAACGCGCGGTCGGGCCTGGCAGAAAATGCAGAAAAAAGTGTATGATTCAACGAAAAAGTGATAAGATAGTATTTTATTGAGAATTTCGTTTTCCAGTCGCGTGTGTTAGCCGTACATGTGTTTGATAGATGGAAGAAATTACCGAAATCCTTAAGAAATCTAATCTCGAAGGTGCTCTTCTTCGCTTATGTCGTCGAGGGGAGTTTCTATTAAACTTGGCAGTGGCTGCTCCACGCATTCAGCCATCTTGAATTCATTTTCTGCCAGGCGCTTTCGCTCCCTTCCCCCCTATTTTCTCCTCGCATGTTTCCCGCGCGCATTCACGATATTAAATCTATATAACAATTCTATACACTTTTCCTGATTAGAAAATTAGAAAGCGCCTGGGAACGAGGCTAGACCCGAACAGTCTCGGAACGAGATCAATGATCGATCTGTCGGACCATTATTGATCTGTCTGACCCTCTACGGAAAATTGTTCTTTCCTTTTTTGTTCTTTCCTACTTTAATATATTCTCAGTATTATTGTCTTGTTGTTTATTACCGCCAGGCCTTGAAGTTTTCGGCAAGTGCTTTATGCATGTGTAAGTAAATCGTGTAATCCTGGCTCGAATCCTTGTCGGGGCTGGTCACGTGATGTGAAAAAATTTGATTGCCTAAGGGGTGTAGGCTAAGTGTCAAATTACATGCTTCCACTTGCGCACTTTACACTTCGGTCGCAAGGAGTGAGTGCTGTGTACAGCCAACTTTATGAATCATGTATACTTCAAAATACTTGCTAAGTTTGATTTCTGTTTGCTTTTAAATCATAAAAATATGTTAAACAGATTCTATTGTAAGTAGCAAGTCAGGAAATGAGTACTAAAAACGTGTGATCGCGCGTATGCTTTGTAACTGTTATTATGATCTCTCGGCCGCCTCGGGGCTTATATTTACAGTTTATGCAATATCTCAGTACTAAATTGTTGTTATTTGGAAACGGTATATACTTCGCATTGATTTACTTGTTAATTTCTCATACAGGAGCCAAGAGTGATGTATGTTTGGGATTTTAGCAGGTTTCGGCAAGCGTTGATTTGGACAACAGCCAAATAAAACAATGAATGTCCATTCAATCAATTGATTCTAAAACTGCTTGTAGACTGTTTACATGTTATTGATTTTATTTTGAAATAATCATTTATATTAAACACAATGTACTACAGGAAGCTTTTAAGACAATATTTGGTACAAAAAATTGTTAGAGAATCTATGCTACAAAATTATACATGTAAAACAAGTAAACTAGCACATGCTCTTGAGGGCAAAATACTGCCCAGTATCTTCAAATCCAATTGGAATATACCTATATGGCGATTTACTCTCGCTTTTTTTAACAAAATGATAGCAGATAAGGTTTAGTGAAGTATTTTTCTATTATATATTGTATC
This sequence comes from Muricea muricata, assembly GCA_963855995.1. NCBI lineage: Eukaryota > Metazoa > Cnidaria > Anthozoa > Malacalcyonacea > Plexauridae > Muricea > Muricea muricata. Next base: position 44,893,483 of record OY979717.1, read on the forward strand.
TCTAAGGTTTCTGTACCAAAGTGTGTCTACATTTTGTCAGGAATAGTCAGTATGTATGCATATATTCATCGCATAAGCTTTATATGAACGCAGAAACTCTCGCACACATAGCATTACTTGATGAGTTTGTACAGGGATTTTTTATAGTTTCTGTTGATCGACTGTTCGTCTAGTGCGCCATAGCTAGTCGCTAAAATAATGTGCATGTGTATTACGTTCTATGCAGTAATCATGTAGTGAAGTCTACAGTTAATATATTGATTCTCACAGCAGCATGCAATTGTTTTGAAAATATTCTAGATAAATCAACCTAAAAAGTCAATAGCAATGAAAGCTCTTAATAATATTTATGTGGCTGGTGTATATAAAAAAAATAATAAAGTGATTTGTATATAATTATACGCATATTATACAATACTATAATTAAAATGTCCAAGTCATACCGCACGCACGGAAGAATCTTTGGCTTTGTTTACATCGTATGAGTTACAATACGTTTGATAAAAGCAAGCTATACTTCGACATAAATCTTTATCATAGAGTTTCACCACTGCCAAAACGGCATATACTTTGACAGGTTGTAACAGTCGAGAGCATGTTTAGAACATACAGTGACAGTACTTGCGCGGGATCGCTGGGTCTCGTTATTTCATAGCAATTCCACATCTCTGCATAACTCAAGGTAAATCCGGCGTTAGGTTAACTTACGTGTCGGATAGGATGTATTTCAACCCGGACATCAGTCACATCCATATTGTTCGTTTGATCGGTCGAGTTAGAAGATTTTAACACTTGTAGATTGTGTTTTTATACTGAAGCCGCGAGCATGCTTTTCTCGCGCTGGTTGTCCACTGAAATCCGATCGCTTGACAATGTAATCCAACACTCGATAATATACAGGAAGCCGTATCATAACAAATACGAATTATTTCACGATCTCTTGTTGCAAAATTAAATTTTATCGTTCTGCTGAAGTTTAACACGCAAGTTATAATTTTTCAAACACAACAAGCCCACTCCTCAACCACCCCTCCCTAGCTGAATTTATAATTTATCCCCAAAATCTGGGGATTCACGTGACCAGCTCCGACCAGGGTCTTTCCTTCCCCGAAGAAAGAGCCTGGGTACAAGGTTGTCATTAATTACCATTCTTCACATATTCACCTAACACTGCTCGCGACCTGAGTGTGGCAATATGAAGAACGTCGCAATATTTCTGTGCTTTGTAATCAAGCGACCGGCGCAGTTGTGCTTGAGAGGACCACTTATTTTGCGACGAACTAACTTCGACGTCTAAACTGGAAAATGCGATCCGTCGTGTTTCTGTCGTTTATCTGTTGTATTAAATGTGACTGATTATATTCGATAGTCGACGTATAAAATATATAGAATATTTCATACGCCGCATATAATGCAATGTGTTTCATTTCTGTAGTCTCCGACGAAATTTTTGATGGATTTATTTGTTATGCGAAAGAAGACAGAAGTTTCGCTCATGAGATACTGACGACATTGGAAGCTCCTCCATATTGTCGTAAAATATGCATCGACTTCCGTGATTATGTGCCCGGAAACTGTGAACTAGACCAAACGGCGAAGATAATAGAACATAGGTGTAAGCACCTGGTTGCTGTTATGTCCCCGAACTTTACAAATTCACCAGACGCTGGATTCCAAGTTAGAATTGCGTTAAATTTGTCTCGAGGTGAGCGCGTTATGAAAGATATTATGTGGATAATTTGAAGGCAAATTTGTTGAGGAAGAAAAAAAAACGAGGCCCCGGAAAGAAAAAATCGCGCGGCCTTCGGGAGAAAAAACCCACAAAAAGTCGGTGGAAAAATGTTAAAAGCACTTCTGAAATTCTATTTATAATTTGGATGATTTGATGAAACTTAGAATTTAAAGATTAAACTCAGAATTTAATGACGTCAGCTAAAAGGTCGAACGTCGAAACCAAACCGACATCTAAGAATCAGAGATCCTCCAAAAAAATCGTGCAAATTGTCTTTGAATTAAAAACAATATACTGAAATACTGAAAGAATACTGAAATACCGGAAAAATTCTACAAATTGTCTTTGAATGAAAAACAATACACCAGGAAAATTATTGTTCTGCTACTTGCTATCTATTAAGGAATTGATGGCGAGTTGAGTAGCTAATAAAATTACAGCATTCATTTTGCCATAGTGTACTACAGTACTGGTATGATTCTACTAACATACATTTTATACGTGGGATATTTTCAGACTTTGTCCAACGTCGCGTGATTCCAATACTATACGCTGATTGCGAGATTCCAGAAATTTTAAAACCAATTTATCATCTGAACTATCAAGACTCCAGTGAATATTCTTATTTCTGGAAACGACTTGCTGCCTCACTTGGATATATTGATCAAGACAAACCTAGAGGAAGTCCCTTGATCGGTAAAAAGACTCAAGGAAGTCCGCGTGGGAGCCCTCGTTTAGGTAAAAAATCCAATGAAAATGTAATATTGGACAAGAAATCGAAAGGTGGAGGTTTTAAAATTTTGAGATCGAAAAAATAAAATTCGCTTCATTCATTCCTTGAATCAACATGATATAGAGTTTCAGTTATACGGCCAAAAGTGACGTTAACTACTTTTTAAACATTTGGATCCAGCTTCCTAACACTTCGTCATACTCTGTGTCTGTAGCTGAACAGAGAACGACAATTTGTCATGAATTAATTGGCCGAATGAAGATACATTATTATTTATCAGATTCATAGTTTATATAACTAATCCTCATGTGATGTGCATTTGCATGGAAAATAGAAAATGTAATTAAAAGTGTGTAAAATTTTACACTATATATTTTTTCAAGGTAGACCTTGAATTCCATGAAAAATTGACGAAAGTTTTTTTATAATTTTCTTCAAATGTAAATAAACAGGGCGTCTCATTTCTTGGCAAGGAACTAGCTCAATATAAATGTCATGTACATAAAAATACTATTCCAGTAGGTTATTGGAATTGTTAAACGTTGACACCAATAATTTTATTGCATGTGTTGTAATTAAGGTGTGAATCGGCTGCGTATGGAAATACAAGGGTTAGCGCACAACCTTTTTTGAATTATGCACCTGTCATTGTCTTGTTTCAAATGGGGGATGCAGCAATAACAGGGGCTGTATACTAAGAATATGTCTGTCAAAAAATTTCCTGATGGATGTCGCGCTGGACAGTCTATTGGTGCCGTAGGTGCATTAAAAGAATCGACTGTATTGCAATGCAAGGAACTAGAGTAACTACAGTAAGAGAGCAATACCTGCTGCGAAACGTTTTATTACAAAATGTAAAATGTTATGCAAAGATTTCAGACTACAAGAAGAACTGAATTGATTGGGCATGCCTCGGGTGTTAAACCTTTAAATGTACCAAAATTGACTACAGCTCGCTGTGTAAGTAATATATTAAACCACCATAAACCCAAAATAAACCATGGTTGACTTTGTAGAATTTTTGCATCAGGGCAATTTGCATTTATATATGTTTTTCGGTTTGCGCGAGACGAGTATATTTATAGATTTGAAGTTCACAAAAACAAGAATTAAATAGGCATGGCAACACTTGACAGCCGATCTTGTTTGTAATCATTTTTCTGAATTATGTCATAAGGTATAAACCTGCTAAAATAATTTAAATGTCCTTTCTTGTATTCAAACGAACTAGTCTTTCTATGCATAGCCTGGCCAGATAAAGGTGGAACAGCCAGTTCAATGTTTTTATTGGCCCGAAAATGCCATTGACTGGCCATGGACATGCATAATGAACGTCAAAGGTTCCCACACGAGTGACCCTTTTGTTTATTTCCTATTCTGTTCACGAGTCTGCGAGCAGTCTGGTGTGAAACACTAAAGACCCTCGTACTGCAGGCGGATGTGCGAGAACGCGCCTAATGAACATGCGTAATGCCGTACTAAGCGTGAGGACACAAATTGCAAAGGTTACGACTCAAGTAATCGAAAAGTTTAGAAAGGAAGAATTTTACATTTTAAGAAAGTCGTGCTTGGCCTAGCCTGTTCACAGAACTAACTCTAAAAGAGTAAGGTCCGTTAAAACTTGAAGCATTGCTTGTCCTGGCCGAGAGAAGAATGAGAACGAAATTAAGTTAAATATGCTAATATGGTTTACATTGCAAATATTTGCTTCTAGTGCAATTTATCGTAGAGAGTTTTTAAAGGAAAAATGAACACGCTAATTTTAAAGCAAATTGAAAATTTCCTTCCAAAAAACACCATTTTAAATACATTATTGATTTTTATATTATAATGTTGCATAAATTAATTCTTCAAAACTTGAGATTTAATTTATGCATGGGCAAGAAATCTTCCAAGTATTCACAGACATTAATCATTCCGATTTAGGTCTGTGCACAGGCTATGCTTGGCCATGAATTGAAGCCATGCAGGTAATATAACTTCTTTCGCTGTTTCATCAATAGATATATCAGTAGCTAATTTGTTGTTTTAGAATTTAGGAAGTTAAAATTAGTGGAGACATGTGTAATTTTAATATTTTCAGCTGCTCATTGATCTTTGAAACAAAGACTATACAACTTGATCTGCTTTATTGTAACCTCAAAAGTTTCACCTATTTTTTGTCAGTAAAGTCAGTTCGGTCTTTTCCTCAATTTCCGTAATAATATAGATTTTGAAATTCTTCATGTATTTTTCTGGATGTAGATTTCAAGGAAAGAATTAAGAGGTCATAGTTCAAGGTACTTATATATATCGAAGATGATATAGAACTGCCTATGAACCTAAGCAAAAAACTATGCGGACCAGCTATTATTAACCCAACACTGTGTTTGGGAGCATCTACTGTGGTAGGTTTGGTAATCCCAGCTCAACCAAGTTCAGGTGAGTCAAGTCAAAACTCATGAAAACAATAAACCCAGACCAGCAAAGCCAAACTATATCTAAAACAAATCAAGCTAAGCAAAGCTATGCATGATAAGCCAAAACCAAAATTTTATTTTAGAATTTACGAACCACGGCATGTTCTCCAGTAAAAATTTTCTCGTCGAATTTGTTTGTTTTAAAGAAGTTTGACAGGGAATTTTAAAATTGGCACCGCAAATTAATTGCCAAGGTTGAAACGTTGGATGAAAGTATTGCGGCTGAAGGGTTGATCATTCGTCGAAGGACAGTATCACTTCGAGTCAATACTAATTTCCCGGCTTGTACAACTATGCATTCACAAACTATTGCATCTCTTAACCCCCCCCCCCCTCGATGTTATGGCAAAAAAACAACACTGAAATATGGGAGATTGGTTTGCCTTAAATATGTCGTAATGATTGTAGGCGAAAAGTATCTACGTTACTCAATAAAATAACAAGTGGATTACAGATGTAAGAATTTAATGAAAAGCTAATCAAATTACAAGCAAATTACGTATAAATACTTATAAAAGTTACGAAGATAAGTCACTTGATTACTTGAGACTATAGTTTCGAGACCAAAATTATCATTTACAATATTCATTATCTTTGGGGTCCAGCCTGAATGAATAGCTATTAAATTTAGGTAAAAAAATTATGTAATATAAAGCCACTTGATCAACGAAACCAATTTCCAGAATCAAGCCGCTAAAAGAAAAAAAGTTTTCTGTAAGACAGAGCCGTTATGATATCGATAAAAACAATTAATGTTCGCGCACAAGAAGCAGCAACTGAATGTAAAAATAACATTTTTTAGAAGTTATATGCATTTATCGTTTTGCATCTATTATAACGAGGTTGTTGAGATTTGACTTTCATGCATTTACCCTTCGGGAAAAAGTTTGAAAATTCATAACATGAAAATTGCGTGCACTTTGAATGGCACTATGATGAATTTTGGAAATAAAACACTTACCGTTCTGACACCATCGGCCGTTGAATCCTGGCTTGCAAATACAGCTAATGCTCCTACGCCTACGGCGTTTATCATCGCTACATGTTCCACCATTGCGGCAAGGATTTTGACTGCAGCTTCTAACAGATTCTAAAAAAGTTTTGAAAAAACGGGAAAAAAAGTTATGATAAATTTCTCAGTTTTTAAGTCAACAACTTCATTGCTATAAGGAGGTCCGTTTGCGTAACCTAATACAGGATATTTTAATATACATATTTGCAGAGCCTTCGCGCCAATTGCGCACAACTTTCGACCAGGGATTATTCCATGGTGCAGTTACATAGTAAAATTGTGCAGTTATAAATCGGACTACGGGCAGTCATTTTTTTAGAATTTGGCTTTTAAAATTGACAAAGATATCCACCGATGTTTATTGTGTCCCTGCATGCTATCGTTTTGTTAGTCATAAAAACAGTCTGGCAGTCATAAAATTTCCATTCTTTTCCTGCAATTTCTACTTTGCTATTCTCCTTTTGATTGATGTGAACGAGCACATTGGTGACGAGTCACACACTCAGAGAGTTCGTTGCTCATTCTCTCAGAATCGAAAGAAAATCGAAAGTGAAAATCGCACTACGAATCGCAGATAATATTGCAACTGGCTTGACGATTGCCAATTTGAAATTTATATTGAATGATCTTTTGGCATGCTGCATGACTTACCATTTATTTATTCATTTCATCTATCTCTAGAGTGGGATTCCGATATTTCGTTATACAAATGTAAGTCAATGTATTAACGTACCTCTCCATGCTCTGACGTCTAGTTGACGTTTAACATCATTAGGATTACATGCGTAAAACTCCATATCCTTGAAAGCCATTTTTGGAACGGATGTAATACCTATGTTACTGCAGATTACGTCAGAAAATGTTCTTGTTGCGAGGGCTCGTCTTTGCCTCGGTCTAAACACGCTTCTACGTCTATCGTAGAAGAATCGATCACCATCGCGAAGACGCTGAAATTGGTCGATTAACAAACATGTGATAGTTGGGCCAAGAATGCCATCCTCTTCGGCTGCAGCTTTCGGTCTTCGAGTTTGTCGGAACTGTGCTGGGAGTTCGCCAATTGCTGCTGGAAAGAGATCGGTAGTCTTGGGGTCGTCATTGTAAACATTCCTAAGGCTTTCTAACACCTCTGGCTTGAAGAGACTACGTATTTGATCAAAGCTTTTTACATTCGACACGTCAACAGGATATAATCCTGGGAATTCTTTGCCACATTTAGCCAGAAAGTCACTATAGAATGGTAATCCATGATCACGGCCGCGCTGAATGTTCAAAGCTGCTAAGTTGAGTCCTTCTCTGTTAATCGCGTCACGTACGAAAAGATCATCTGTTAGACCTATAGCCATTTCATTGTCCATCACTTGAGAGACATTTCCAACCATGCCTACAAGCCAACCATCGATACCGTGCAACTGCGCAAGTGTGTTATTAAAGAAAAGACGTCTAAGAGGAACAGGTGAAAATGGGAAGGGTTTAAAGTTACTTTGAAGGAACTCGAACTTGGGTCTGACCAAGCTGTGACCTAAACGAAATGCAGCTGTTGCAAAAGCATTGCTTATTCCAGCATCAACATCCCGCTTGTATCCTGAGTAACGTTTTAGAGCTTTTGTACCAACTGCAATCGGTAGCCACTCATCGTATGTGATCTTCTGGATCTCGGCCCCCACGATCTTTCTCGTTTCTTGATAGATCCTTTCGCCGTCCCAGTGTGGATTCACCACTCTAAGCCTAGTCGCAATTAGGTTGTGTTCGCGCACCCAAAGTGTGTGTATTGCTGCCAGCGCGGCCTGCTCATTCACTCTAGTGTCTCCGGCCAAAAAACACGAACCAAGATTTTCGCACAAGGAAAGTGGTTCACCCAGTATGGCGTTATCAATTGGCAAGAGACCTCGAGTCGGCACTCCACTAGACACTCGCAGTAGTCCAAAATCATCTACAAAAGATTAACTGAAGAATTTAGCATTGGAAAAAAATAAAGAAAATCCACAGGATATATAGAAAGTGTAGTGATCTTTGTTGAAAGAAGAATAGATATTGACTCGTCCTGTATTTTTGTCCATGTTTATTGTACAACAACAATGAAGGTTTTGTTCTATGAATTCTAATAGTTTTTCCTTTAACGTCTCGGTCAATCAGTCGTGCCTTTTTTTAGAAAAACAGGTGCCAGGACCAGATATAGGTTGTGCATTTTTTTACAGAACGAATGCATTGAAGTCCCGGAACTGTTAATAGCCAGGCTTAGATTTAACTTCGCCAATATCGCTATGTTTGTCTATCGTTCAGCCAATCATATGGGCTGAACCTAACTTAACCGATTAAACAATCAGGTTCTTTAAAAAAAACCTTGAATATGAGGTAGTGGTAGCAGAAGTCAAATCTGAAGCTCACTAATATTGAGAAACTCTTTCAGTGGTATATAGTTTCACAATATGGTAATACTTTTGTTCATCTTAGTTGCTAAATTCCAATTTTATCGTTGCTAAAAAAATGATGAATCGCGTGTGCGTGCGATCTTCTTAAATTTAGACCTAAAAAAAGACCTAACTGTATGATTAATTTTACGATGACATAAACACACTTACTGCCAAGTTCTCGCACAGCATTTGCCACTTCTTCGGAAGAACCATAAATCATAGAGCCGTCTATATACGCTGTATTTACATTGATTTGTTCTTTTGATCGAAGTCTAAAACCATTAATTGGGCATCTCGCTGCCGATCTTATGAATCTGATGCATGGTCTTTCATTGGCAGGAAGGATAGCAAAACAAGGATTTTCGAAGTCTTCAGAGCTTCCGTCACATCTAATAATTTAAAAGTGACAGAGTTTGTTTAACTGGAACACAGGTGAGGCGCGAGCGTACGTACGTATGTGCGTACGAACATCATGACGTTGGGACATTTGTAGTAACCATTTGCATCATGACCGCTCTGAAACAGAGGTATTTTTTCGGTTTCTTTAGGGCATGCAGAACGTGCCGTAATAGGGACATGTTTCTCGTCAAGTAGACTACGAAACGTTTTTTTTTTTCAAATTCCCTCCAAAACACGAGACATTTTTGTGATGTAGTTTTTTTTTTGCATATAACGCATCCGTGTTGAACCATTATGCGATCTGTAATACATTTCATCTTATTACAAAGTTGATTATTGTGCATGTAAGATGAGAAAAATCTTATTGTAAGAAAATTTTCTTGATATGAGAAAGCGACTTTTGCTGTGTCCTGTACAATTATAGCAATTTAATGCGCTTATTCACTTACGGTATTTCTTCACATCTATCACCATTCTCTGATTCTGGGGCCAATGTCAAATCATGGTCAAGAAATTGTCCCCATTGCATGAACATATGTGTAATATTTCTAGGATTTGGTTGATTAACTGATTGGATTTTAATATACTCGTCCACAACAAATGATGGGTTTGGTACATCGGGCGCATCTGGTTGATCAGGAAACCCCACTGGGTCGCCCAAACCGTTCAGATCGAAGTAAAGTGGCGGTAGGAATCGAGTAAAACCGGTATCGGCGGCTCCAAATGTTGGATTATCTAAGTTATTACAAGTACCGTCGATGGTGCGATATCGTCTCGTTATCGGGGGACAAACAGGGTTTTCGATTTCGGGTATACAACCGGTTGCTTCAATTAGTTCTTCTAGTTTAGCGGGAGATAAAATTCCTTGTGGTCCGAGGTTAGTCAACGTGAGGGGTTTATCAACTGAAAAAGATAAGGCAGATCTTTCGTTGATAATGGCGGGAAATGCGCATGCGTTACTTATCTTTTCTTATACTCATTAATAATTCTTGAGCAAAACACAGAAAAAATCACCACAATATTGTTGTCTTGACTCTTCATACCTACCACGGCAATAAATGTCCATAAATTAACTCAACTTTTGCTTCAAAATTTCGCATTAAATTTACGTTTTTTGGAGAAGCAATATAATAAACTTTAAATCATTTAAAACCAGCATACAAAACACCTCAAAGTGCGTGTAGGAAATGTGGCAAGCGTCTTGTTTTTTAACTCACTTTTCAGTGTTTTATACGGCCGTAATAAACGGTTTACTTGCTTCAAATTTTATACTACATATAACTCTTGGATCGTCAACATGCTTTGTTATATAAGAATTGTATATCTTTCTTTTTCAAAGTTATGACATTAAAGCTGTAACGAAGATCCGAATTTAGACTTTATATAATTATAGAATCATGAAATTTTGAGCTAAAATCCTCAAAGTTACTGTGGTAATTGTACCTCCCCCTTCCCCCCCCCCCCCCCCAACGGCTGAGATCACAGAATAGTTTTTAAAACCGGTAATTTTAAATACCAGTATAATTACGTTTTTTTCAATTCCTTATACTAAGAGGGAGACGGCGCTATCGTATTTTTGTCAATTTATATAGTAGTTATACAGTAATGATAATTATCATCAATCATTCATGAATTTCACTGCATGAATAATGCAATGCTTCGAATCTGAAACTTTCTTTAAAATTAAGAAATGCTCGACAATATTACCTTTCAGTTGGTCAAGAATTAACTTTACGAGTTCTTTAATAGCAGCTTCAAATTTGCATTCAGCCAGTGAGACCTCTTTTTCCCTTTTTGTTCCTTGCATAATGATACTGTGGAGTTTTTTATAAATGGGATAGTTTGCTGATATGGGTCGAAATGGATTGTTTGGTTTTGCCAACGTACCAACGGTAGCAATGATGTTTGAAAGTAGAGAATCTGCAAATCCTCTCCTCAAAATGATAAACTCTATTGAAATTTTGTTTAAAACAGCGCCGTCTTTCGTCTGAGACAAAATTCCGGTAGCTCTTACAGTGTTATCGAATCTCCAAACGAGCTGACGCAAAAGTGATTTAGCCAGTTTAATTGTTCCTTTTTTGGAGTCACCAACGACGAGTATATCTTTAAATGGCGTTTCGTTCACACGGAGGCTAAAAACAGACGTTTTCTCGCTTGTCTTGAACTTAAAGATGACATCATTGGTACCAGCAATCTCGCTAAAGATACATTGTCGAGAAAGCTCTAAATAGAGAAGTAGATAGTAGAGAGAAATGTTATTCCTCTGCCGAACAATATATACATATATTGATGATCACCAAATGTACGTATTAACGGGTAAGTTAAGGGGCGTTTTTTCTTGAATCAAACTCTCGATGGCCTACTGCGACTTAATGTTGAAAAACAATAAAACAACATTTGAACCTACTTGCATAATACTTATTAACGTTTAAGTAAGTCGTTGGAAAGACTGTAGGTATTAAGTTTCTGAAAATAGTATCTCTTGGAACTTTTTATGTCTGCAGATAATGAGTTCCCAGGTAGTACAGTATGGACATAAATTACCCATAAAAAATTGCACTGAATTTTATTGGTTAGTTGATAAATTGAAAAATAAGTGTAAAATATAGTATGGCTAGAAAATGCAGATTAAAGACCTGGTCCAGAACCATTAAAAATTGGCAGTGTAGTTATGCATAACATGTGAGGACACTTATTCAATTTTTATTATCATTACAGCCTGGTTTCTATTTGGACAAAAATGTATAACAAATTGCCAACCAGCTTAGGCGGATGCGGTGATTCTATATAATTTAGATCTACATTTAGATACTATTTTCTTTTGTGGCTGTTTTGAAATTAGGTGCATATCTCTGTTTCGACTTGTCCACCTTGATACGTCTTTAAGATATCGTTACGACTAAATGGAAACGAGACTTGAGATGAAGATCTTTGTATAGTTTACATACCTGCAGATTGTGATGGAGTAAAAACCATCACAAGTACAGCAATGGGAACCAACGTTATGATCCCCATAATGCTCATGGGATGTTTATATATGTAGATATGGTTGCTTCACTTGTTCTTCACCGCAACTGTTGTATGACTTGCTTGAATCAATGTCTTGGTTGAATGTGCTCTTGTAGCTAAACTCCCCAGCTTTTATACCCTGTCAGGTTGCGTGGTCTTCGGCAGTTGAACTTTGATCAACGCAGGAGCCACCTTCTGACGTACGCTTTGTGAACGAAAAAGGTAATTTTACGCCCTCGAGCGGACTTCCGTGACAGAAACGACCACACGCACATCGTTCATCCTGAAGCGTTGCCGGTTTAGAGAAAACACATCCAAACAATGAAACATTGGATTCTATATTTAGACGCCCTAACAAAAAATTATAATACAAGGTCAAAAACCATATAAAGTATGATATAGGAAGATGGACCAACGTTAAGAGTCGATAATGTGTGTGACTACTTTGTGCTTATATACATTGCATGATACACTTTACTGTCGGCGAAGTACACTTAGGTGAAATTATTTTCTTAATGATAAAACGATAAGAAAAGAAGTCCTTTCATATGTCTTTTATAATATCTCAGACCTAAATTTTTAGACAGTATACATCATTTAGGGATAGAGTCGATGCAGTTGAAAAGCGCTAATCTTTCTTTCCTCAATTAACGTTATGTACAAGTGTTTTCAATACAAATCAAAAGGACACCGAACGTATTCCATCTCATGTATTTTTTACTATTTTGAGTTTTCTCGTGGACAGAGATGCGTAAAACCTGGATTGATTATAATATAGCGAGGTTGTTTTATTAGTGTCCGTAACAACCTAAGATGATCGCAGGCTCTGTGATTGGACTTTTGAAAGAAAAGTCGTCATTGTTTACGATTCGTTCTTCAGAAAACAAATTTCTATAATTTGTTGTCTTTCATTGTCAGAGCCAAACAGTTATAAAACCTGTTAGTACAGGTTGACGGTGACCATTTTACTAAGCTGGAGCAATGTTCAGCACGCAATGTTTTTCCCCTTTTCAGAAACGATGTTTGCTGGGCAATTTGACATAAATGCTGATTACGGAGTTCAGATCTATTAAATTTCTTAATTAATCTAACAAGCGTATTCATAAGCAAAGTTTGAAGCATAGCAATTTTGGAATTGAGGAATAATACATAATGTGAACATCTAGCAAATCTATTTCTAATTAATGTTAATTTCTGCAATATAAAGTCGTCATCATAAGCCTATTAATCTTTTTATCCGGTCGTCATAGTTCTTTCAAACTAAATAGGTTGTACCATAAAGCAATAAAAAGGACAATACGCGGAGTTTGTCTTTATTCAAACACGCGATTGGCCAGAAAGAAAAATTGTAATCACGTCAGATAAAAACTCGCAACAGAAGTTTATTTTACGAATCAATATGCTTAATTCAAAAGTTTCCGGACAGCCGCCAATTCTACATCGGAACAGAATTTTATCATTCTTTCCCCGCCAAATACACACCCAAAACACTCCCTTCAATACTGTAGCGTGGCAACAAGCAGGGGTAATCTGGGCGTTTAGTTATTTCCAATATCGTGGAAGTATTTTGTTTGTCTAATGTAAATTACATAGAATAAAACACATCCTCGTTTGTATATCATTGTTTTTTTAATTCAATTCATGGAGTATGTTTTACGATAGTGTTGTCTAGAAGCGATGCATGCTGGTAAAATCTTAATTAAACCATCGTGCTTGAACCACATACAGTGCTTTCATCACTTGCTTGATTCTTTGTTTTTCATGCTATACTTAGTTTTTAATGATATATCCCTGTTTTTAATCCCTTAGTTTTTAATGATATATTCCATGAATATATCCCTGGTTTTAGCCTAACCAATATCCGATTACAGGTGTCCAACTACAGAGGCTACGTATAATTCATGGAGAGGGCGCGTTGCTTATACTGTTGAAAGCTCTATAGTTCCTTCAGGCAACGCGAACACAAATCATGGCGGATAGCTGATAAAAAATATTCTTTGATTTTTCAATTGCATCTAGCTCATCTCATCACAGTAACAGACAATTTCTTTGTTAACACCCACTGGTTCCTCACAGTATTCAAGTGCAAATTAGTTAAAACAGTGGACCAAGTACTCTCGACAACATCCATAATCGCAGCAAGCTTTGTACATCCATTTTTGTCTACCGCTTCTTAAAACATTTAAAACATAACATGAGAGCAGGTGCATATATGGTGTGAATGGGTGAATCCATAAGTGGATCAGACAGTGGACATCACGTGTTTCGCGTGCTATAGGTTTGCAATAAGGCGTATTTTTCAGTCAGAAGATACTGGTTAACGTACGCGCATGTATAAGTCTTTGACAATGAATGATCCAGACTTAATGCTGTTTAGATCTTGAAACTATGTTTGAAAATTTTTTTTTCAAATTAAAGTTATATTTTTGTCCAACTTGAATCATTAGCGTTCGACTTAAGGGTATTCTGGCTCTAGGGTATTATGTAGATAATGCATTTCCCAGAAGCCTTATGTGATCATCTTATTAACAATACGCTGAGCCAAAAATTTTCGTTTATAGCATGTACGTGCTGATGTAACTGCACCAAAGGTAATAAAAAGGGCAAAATAACTTAAATGGCGAACCAGAAGAATTTAGCATAAACGAGGAAATTTTTCTAACTACCATAGACGAGCATGCGTGTTTTTGTCAGTCGATACAAAATAGAAAGCAATCTCGAGTACACGGCTGTATTCATGCAAATTAAAAGAAAAGCAAAGAAAAACAAACTAGTAAAAGCAAAACTAAAAATAATTTTCTAGTAGATTACATAATTTGTAATACTGGACCGCGAGAAGTTTGTCTGTTTAATTGTATAATTGCATGTGCACTAGCATGCACACAATATACCAGCTTGCATATGTATGGCTGAACCTGTATCACGCTACCTTAATAGTTCATCATCAAAACTGGACGAACGAGAGAAAATTAATCATTCTGATGGTTCTTCCTTAGTTACATCAAAATGAAATAACCTTTAAAAGAACTGCGCCACTAAAATATTCCCACACTCACTGACAAAGGAGTTTCTTATTTGTTTCAAGCACATTCCCGATGTATACTCGTGAATTACAAAGCTAATTCAATAAAGGCTCACACTGAAGATCAAAACTCTTGACCGCAAGTAAAGGTTGTAATCCCTAAAACAGCATGGGAGGCTTGTCATGGAGAGTCCTGTGTTGTTTCCGCTTAATCAAAAATCCGCTGGATCAAATAAACTCATTTGAATATGACTAATTCCCAAATCGTGTGGATGATGTCTGACAAAGAATTTTTAGCATTGTATGAGTTGATATATCGGATGTTTTTGACTGGTTTAGTTTAATTTTTTTGGAAGCTTTGTCACAAGATGTACTTTACATGTTTTAAATAACATAATGTTTATAATACATTTCGAGCTATCCTAGCCTGCACGCATGAATCTAATTTAGATTTTTGAGATTATATTATAATAGTCAGATTCTAAACCAATAGCACTTATGCGGGTTTTCCCTAAAGCTATTGTCCTCACCACCAAGTCTCACTTTCATGTAAAGAGAACGTATGCGTCAATACGAGGCTTGGTCGTGAGGACAATAACCTCAGGGAAAACCCGCATAAGTGCTATTAGATCTACATGACATAAATATGGTGCAACGATATCTCGAAATGTACTACAATTTCACAATACAACTATTAGGTACAATTGTGACAGGGTATTCACAACAGCTTTTGGCTAATTGCTGTGATCCTATTATAAATATAAGTACAAACACATTCACATTAGTTCCTACAAAGCATTATCTATTAAAAAATATCCAATAGGTTTAGTGAGATCATGAGTCTGATTACACATTAAACAACTGTTTTCCACGAACGAGAGTCATCTGCTATAGTTCGCCTCTAGAGCGGAGAAGTTGTTGGCAAATAAATATCTCTTAAATGTATATATAGAATTGGATTCATCGTGTGGAATTGAAGACAGTTTTGTTGAACAGATCTTGTTGTTCTAACATTTTGGGATTGGGTAGGATGAACTGAGCTTGGAAGATTTAACTATTGCGCCACAAACTGAACATCAAAAATAAGAACATCATGTCCATGCAAGCACTCGTGCCAATAACTGACAGGAATAAGGTTTAATAAGTGGCTATATCCTCATGTTTAACGCACCAATGCACCACTCTTTGAGGTGATCACGAGCTTGAGATGAGCATTGGGAACGAGGAACAGTACATTCGCGCTCGAAACATGAGCATATAACCAATCGTTATTCGGTCCTGATTCGTATTGCAGCTATAGCAAGTTATTAAAATCAAGAATAAATGAAAAGTACGATGGTAATTTATCGCCAGGTATCGCCACTTTCCGCATTTAAAGAATCAAAATTTTAAGGCTTTTGTTTTCACCCTTAGAAACAAACCAACACTGAATTGTAGCTGTTTGGGCATACAATCACAAAGTGAATTGTTTGCTGCTTCGGAAATTTTGAGCAAACTCACTCTACATTATATTGACCTGTGTAAAAAAGTGCGTGCATTCTGTTCAGAACCTCTTAACTCTATTTCCGATTCGAAACTTCTGAACTGATAATTATCATTTTCATTCAGAAATTAAGGTTGCAAAGATATTCTTCACTTTTCAATCATTAGTAACAAAACAAACAATGCAAACAGAGTATTTAAACTTCAATTTAGCCATTATACGCCGAGCATTAGCAATATGATATTGGCTACCATAATTTTTATTCACCTATGAAAGTTAACCAGTGACGACTTTTTAGAACGGTATAAATGTTCCTACTTTATATATGCTGAAGTTATATGGAAAATTGTGCTGGTCTAGGTAGTACCGACTGTAGATGTATTAGAAATATTTCCCCGCCTTATGCTTTACTTTTCTGGGAGGACTTTCAAATGATACTTTGTTGAATAGTTTGTTTCCCTGCGCGGTTCTTTCACATACACAGCTAATTCAATAAAGGTTTTACTTTCAAAAGTGTAAAATAGTTTAAACTCTGAACTATGGCAGGCAGGATATTTCAACTCTAAACTCGGAATTATTTCTTTGAAACAGCATCGAGGGCACATAAGAAGCTTACAACGGCAAATTTAGTTTCTACAAAGGTAATTCCCTGAAAAAATCAGGGCCTAGATAAACAACAATCCATCATCCCTTGCGCAGTCATGGTTCACAGTTTACGCTTTTGGAAAGATAACTTAATTATTAAAGATTTCTTCAATCCCTCATTTCCGTAATTCTACAGTCATGAAATTCAAAACTCTTCAAACGACGACGCATTCGAAAGTTTTTATCTTTTGCCAATATACAGCTCCGTGTTTCTGTATAGTCTTGGTCAATCACGTATGTCGGAAGCTCCGTTTCTTGACAAATTATGACATGGCCTTCAAAAGCCTTTTCTTTTCTTTTCTTTTCTGAAACCTCGCACTTGTGAACTTGAGTATTTCGAGAAGAACTTCTTTCTTCAAACGCGACGATTTGTTACGTAGTTCAAAAACTTCGTTCTCATATCTAAAGAAGAACATGCAGGCAACATTTTCTGACCACGCACTTTTATATCACGGAGTTGTTAGTTTTAAAACATTTTTAACAACAGACTATTCCAAGAAAGATACAAGCAGACAATTGCTTACTCTGAGAAGAAAAGTGCCGTGTTGTAAGTCTAAAATACGAGAAGGGTATCCACGACCTATTCGCATAAGGCTGCTTCACAATACATAAGGGGAGAGAATTGAAAAAAGGTGATAAACAAAGAGCTATTGAACGAATGTATCACATGTATATTTTTAGAGCATTGACTTCTTCGCGATAGTGATGGTCTGTTTCAAGGAAATTTATTTCAATTGCATATCAAGTGGTATTTCCATTCTTATATACTATTGAGGTGATGATCGCATAGGTCTGTTTTTCTAAAGGTTTTTACTGTCCGCATCTCAAACGGTTTTACAAGGTTGTATTTATTGATAAATATAATACTTTTTCTTTCTGCATGCGTTTTTAGCTGTAGACAATGGCAAAGGTTATAATTGTATGTGAAGCCATTGACAATTGCATTTTTAGAGGAACGATAAAGGCAACCATACATGACTGAACTGCTTGGTGATATTGTCTTGCATGCAGAGATTTTACATTCATGTTAAGATACTGATTAATCATCCGCTTGTTTTCATGTACTTCCGTATACGTAATAGGGATGATGTTGCCGCAATATATTGGATCGCAAAGTGAATATTTTCTTTTGGTACGCTTAATATCCATCCAACATATTAAAGTTTTTTTTACAACTGGAGACAATGATGCAAATGGGAGGCTAGGTAGTAGTAATCCATTTACTATTTATTGCAGCGCGTATGCTGGAAAAACTCCCGCTGATTGGACTAATTATGACGAAAGCTGAACTCAAAGCAAACTCACAAAATAGAAAGCAAACACACTTGTCAAAAGGTATCTGAAAATTTCTCGCTAACCAGCAATTGAAAACAAAGTATTACCACACACTGTTTTGAAGTATGGTTTATGGGCGTTTAGATGAAGCGAAAAGATTTTGTGGCACAAAAAGTCTTTGTCTATTTTGCTTGGGCGGTTCATTATGTTGTCAAGTGTGCAATTTTGGGTACTGCCCACGCCTGGAAAGCTACTCGACTTGGCGCTAAGACGGTAGCTCATTTCAGCTAATTTAATGGTAATTATACCCACTCGTTCGAGCGTTCGTGCAAAATTAGACCAAACAGCTGGATGCAAGGTCCAGTAAAAAAAATATTAAAAAGCTAGCCTGACAATTTAGTCCCGCTATATGCAAATTTCAAGTTCACATGTCATCATTATTCACTTCTTTAGAAATTGGATGTTTTTCATTCAGTGAACATTATATATTCGTGCAGCAATCGCTTCTGGTTAGGTCTGGTTTAAATTTATTTTGCATGAAAAGCTAAAGTCGATTAAATGAGGTACAATAACTTATTATTATCGTCGTAAAGTTGTTTTATCGGTACATAAATTTTAAACTAGCTAAAATGCAGACAACAGTTATGACATGTGAATAACTAACTAAAAACTGATCACAGTGATTATGTAACGTATCCGTTTAAACTTGACCCGCGCACGTTCCGCACCTAAAATTAACCGCAATCTTTTATTAAATTACCTTCAGTTCCTGTTATTCCATATTTCTACACCCAGCGGTTTATTTATTGATCGTATAAGCAGCATCGACAACAAAGAGACGTACCCTATTTAGCTCCTCAGTGACTTCAAATTACAAACGTTATTTGGTTTTCATCCCCAGGAGTGCATTCGATTTTTGAGGGGAACATCCTGATGGACAGTGCAATTATCTTACCGGTTGATTCGCATGGCTGGATATACTTCTTCGCATTTACAAAAACATTTTGCACTCTTGTATTGGCATACGGGTATACTGTAAAACTGATGCCCTTTCAAATTCAAATTAGCCGCGAATTTTATTTCGGTTTATTCCCCATAGGTCTACAGAGAACAATCGTGACTTTGTACACAGTACATGCAGGGTGAGTAAAAAAACCGCTGATATTATTGAAATTCAAACTAGCATCATTGCACTCTTGCAATTTGACAGATGTTGATGTAAAACAAAATACAGGGTGAATCAGAAAAAAACTGATGCTCTTTCAAATTCAAATTAGCTGCGAATTTCATTACGGTGTATTCCCATGGGTATACAGAGAACAGATCGTGATTTAGTACACAGTACGTAAACCAATTCAACTTTGTCTTGTTTCTGACAATTCTTGCACGGCTAAAATTATGCATTTTAACTTCCACTGGGAATTAGATTTTGTTTTAGATCAAAGTCTGTCAAATTGCAAGAATGCAATGCTGCTAGTTTGAGTTTCAATAGTATCAGTTTTTTTACTCATCCTGTACTGTGTACTTAGTCACGATCTGTTCTCTGTATACCTATGGGAATACTTAAAGTTCCGTAATGAATTCGCGGCTAATTTGAATTTGAAAGGGCATCAATTTTTTTTACTCACCCTGTATAATTCCCTGTGGAAGTTAATGAAAATGCACATAATTCTAGCCATGCAAGATTTGTCAGAAACAAAACAAAGTCAGAAACACGACAAAAATACAGACCCATGGGAATAAACCGTAGTGAAATTTCGCGGCTAATTTGAATTTGAAAGGCACTTCGGATTTTGCACTCAAAACCTCCTTTGTCAATTTTAATGTTAACAAGCACACGAACACAACAAACCAAGAACTCAAAGTTAAGATGTCAATGAGTGACTTCCGTAGTTTGGCAGGATTAAAAGTGTGAAACCATCACGCTGCAAGGTTGTCTTGAATAAATTGAAACGCTCATTGCCTTTTATCGTTGAAGAAAGTCTTAATCTTTTCAAGTAATGCGAACTAAAATCACAGCGGAATACTGATAAAAAATATCCGATTGGTTATTTGATCGCATCTTACTACGCCAACACAGAATTCCTTTGTTAACACCAACTCGTTCCTCACTTTATAGAAGGGGAAATTAGTTAAACAATGGAACAAGTGCTGTCACCAACGCCCATAATCAGACTATCACAGCCGCCTTTGGATATCCACTTGTAAGTCGTTTCACAAAACAAATAGCATGATGGTGCCGACGTGTGAGTTGATGCGATTGTGGTCAGGAGAGTAGTATTTGCATGTTTGACATACTATAGGTAATTAACTACAGTAGGCATTTTCGCTCACAAGAGATGCCGATTAACGTGCGAACATGCATGTATTTCGTTATTAAGAGACAATGAATGTTCTAGACTATACACGCTGTTTTGACTTCGGATCTATGTTAAGTTTGTTCAACCCAAATCACAAGTGATTATATTGCCTTCGTAGCGTGCTTGAAATATTTTTTTCCAAATTAAAACTATATTTTTGCCGAACTCGAATCATAAGAGATATAGGGACATACAATGCAAGCTGGTAAGATCGAAAAATAGTTTGCAAAATTAATATTCGAACTCCATGCACACGCTACATTTTGTTTTTTATTATTTTCGCATGAAGTTTGGGTAAATGTAGAGAAAAATCATTCTTTTTGATAGGCACCAATCTTTTTGATCGAATGATGGTATTTTCATAAACATATGTGTTTTGGGGTTCAGAGTACGCCATGTCTTCTGCTTAAAATGAGACGTACATTTTTTAAACTATATACTATGCTAGGAATATATAAAATAGAGAGAAATTCCAAACATAATTTACATGCAAAATCAAACGAAAATCAAAGGAAAGCGAACTTGTAAAAAGAAATATAATTATTAAAAATAATCATAAAGTATATTATATAATATATTAGACCGCAAGAAGTTTGTCTGTTAATGTTATATAATATGTTAGACCGCAAGAAGTTTGCCTGTTAATGTTATATAATATTATATTGGACCGGAAGAAGTTTGCCTGTTTTCATCTGTAAATAACTCGCAATATATACACCTTGTATGCATAAGTATGCATGTATGTTTATACTAGAAGTGAATGAGCTAGAGGAAATAAGTCTTCGGATGGTTCTTCCTTAGTTACATGAAAACACAACAAACTTAAATTCAAATCTGAGGCAGTAAAATAGGATTCTCACACTCACAGATAAGGAAGGTTCTTTTTTGTTTCAAGCACACACCCGATGACACTCGTGAATTACACAGCTAATTCAATAAAGGTTCTCCCTGAAGATCAAAAGTCAAAACTCACAACCGCATCTTACTCTATTTCCGAATCGAAACTGCTAAAGGAACTATCATTTTTTATATTCATGCAAGTTGACAGGGAAGGGGTCGATATCCTTCATGTTTCATTCTAGCCTTACCACAAGTCGCTCGCTCATTGTATGCGGCAAAAAGAGCTAAAAACGTAAAAATCCACCGCACCAAAAATTCTCTGTTTGCGTCATTTTCAGTTAATTTTTATTCTGCATTTAAAAATCACATATAAGACTTTAGCTAGGATGCATTTGAAGATTACAGACGCCTCAAAATTATGTAATCGATAATTTACACCTCCAAGTAGCGAGATTGACATATATCGTGAGCATAATTCAAACTGGTTTTCGCGCCACAATACTTAATAAGATTTCACTAAAACGCTCGCTCTCTCATTTCTCAAGTGCGAATTTTTGCCTCGTACAATACGCGAGCGACTTGAGGCAAGTCTAATTTTATTCATTAGTAAAAGATCAAACAACCGCGTTATAGCTATATATAAACTTTATATTTTATTTTTATACGCTATGCACAATGATGATTGTCATTGTACCTATATAAATTAATCAGTGATAGTTTTGTAACAATTATCATGTACCCATATAAAACCAACTATATATATACCGAGGTTACAGAAGAAAAATCAGCTAAGTTACTTGAGTGAGCTCCATATTTATCTGGAGTGGGAACTTGAGTGTCAACAGTGAATTTAAAGGTGGCGGATATTGAAGAAGTTATAAGACCATAATCTCATAACCCAGACAAAGATTTCTGTGACTGTGTTGAGCGCGCAACTAAGATTGACGTCTTATAGCTTCTTCAATTTCCGTTATCATTGGCATCACTTGCCTAAAGGCCAAATAACTGAAGTTCCCACTTTAGATATTTGTGGAGCTCACTGGGCTAGCTACATTGGAGATAAAGATACCGGCTCCAGTAAACAGGTGTAGTGTCATTTCATCTATGACTCCTTCCCTGGTGTCTCCATGTTTGATCATATATTATTTTCAGCTTGTTGCGCGCGATAGACTATGTCTTTTGCGAAATAGCACATACAGTAAATAGGGGTAAACACATAACTATTGATGCAAATTTGTTGAACGAAATAACACTGTCCGTACACGTTCAAGTATTTTGAGAGCAACGTCTTTCTTCAAATGTCATACATTCTTCAGAAACTATATCCTAATAGGGCGAGCTAGGGGATTGAAGAGAAAGAATATTAAAAGAGAGCACCACTGAAAAGATCATATAGTGTATTTATTAGTTTTCGCCTCTCTTCCCATGGTGATGGTCTGTTTGAAGAAAATTTCTTTCTAAAAAATAAGAATAGAAGAAGAATTCTGTCTTTTACAACAGGTTTAATAAGGCTTGCGCACCAACTGTAATGCTTGAAAGTAATTTTGACTTGATGGGTGGAAAGTATGTTGAGTGTTGTATTGCTGTTTAAAATTTCAGAAAGTTTGCTTGAGTCTAAGTCGGTTCAAAACGTTGTGCAAACGTTCATGCATCAAATAGTCTATATTAATAAAATACAGTCTATATATTAATAAAATCAGAATACGGTCTATATTAATAAAAATACTTCATTCTTGAAGCCGCTTCACAACGTTAAGAGCGATTTTAATTTTTCATGAACACTGTATTGTTCTATATGCGTGCGTTTTAATCTAGGTAGTAGCAAAGGTTATATAAAAGCGTCAGTGACACAGTGTTATATTTTAGAGAAGTACAACCACATAAGAGTGTATTGCATGCAGATGCCGCCGCACAGGGTTGATGTTATGTTATTGTTTGATCTTTCACCTGTCTGCAAACGAAACAGTTGTTCAATTATATAAATTGACAAAACAAAATTATGGAACTTAATAAGCTTCTTTACACCGCGGTCAATATTTCAAGCACCCTTCAAACAAGTTTATATGGGGATGCTATTCTGGTGAATTTGAAGGCTGTGCACAAGGCGAGGTCGTAAAATGATTATTTTGAATGTACAGCACGTTTGTCGAAGGAAGATGTCTGAAAAAAATACTTGCAAGCTAGGAAGTGTTTTAAAGTTGTTTTGAAGTGTACGACCCGTATCAGCTATGAACGTTCACATGAAAATAAAGAGTTTTTATGGCACAGACAGTATGTTACCTAGGCGGTGGCATTATGCTGTCAAGGGCAATTTTTTATATTGCCACCAAAATGATGTTTAAAATAGATCGCGTGACAAGAAATTCACTCGTTTAAGTGTTCATGCAGCATTTTGGCCAAACATGCGAGTGATAGAAGTTATGACGTAACCAATGAGCTGAAAGTGCTAAAAGTCGTTATAATTTCAATGCTTTAGTGCGCTTTATTTTTGCCATCACGAACTCGTAGACCTTTCGGAGTTTTGGCCCCCAAATTAAGCGCAAAATACAGTAATCGTTTATTAAATTACATACCCTCAATTTACCTCAAAATATGTGTAAACTGCATTGAATTTAAAGATCCCATAGAAGCGTGTACCACAAGACAAGAATTGTGCGTTACGCATTTCCCTTAGTGATTCAAACAAACTATGCTTTTGACTTAGCTATTACAAACAATCTTTAGTTTTTATCGTTTAGAGTGCATCTGACTTTTGAGGGGAACTTCCTCTTATTCAGTGCATGGATGCAATTATATTTTACCGGTACATTCGCATGACTGTATATACTTGCACGTATAAAATAACATAAAATAAGTAAGTGTTATCAAAAGTGCATTTATGATTTGACGAAAGAGAAGATGACGTGTG
The DNA here is from genome assembly GCA_963855995.1 of Muricea muricata. Lineage (NCBI taxonomy): Eukaryota > Metazoa > Cnidaria > Anthozoa > Malacalcyonacea > Plexauridae > Muricea > Muricea muricata. The sequence goes on from OY979717.1 coordinate 44,917,771, forward strand.
TTTGGCTAAAAATATACGAAAATTCATGGTATAAAACATTTATGTCCTGTAACTGGATATATGTAGAACGGATAGGATGTATGTAGAAATGATTCTGAAATGTGTATGGGAATTGTATATTTCCATCTATATACTCAAGAAAATTTACGGCAAATCCACGGACTATGGCCAAACCCATACACAGTCAATCTCGTACCCAGAGCAATGCCTGTTCGCGGGTTAGGCTGGCATTGGCTCTGGGGAAACGGAATGAACTGCGTATGATTTCATACGCACTCACTTAATGCGCATGCTCTCCACTAATAGGCTATGCTTTATTTATTCGGGCTCAACTGTTGTATTTATGATTATTTTGCTGGAAATAAAGCACAGCCTATTAGTGGAGAGCATGCGCATTAAGTGAGCGCGTATGAAATCATACGCAGTTCATTCCGTTTCCCCAGAGCCAATGCCAGCCTAACCCGCGAACAGGCATTGCTCTGGGTACGAGATTGATACACAGTATAATTGAAAAATTAAACGAGACTTACCTGAAGTCGAAGTTTGATTGGAATTCTATGAGTCGTAGTAAGGAGCGGAGGAATAATGTGAAATAGCGAATGCGAATCAACCATTTTTTAAAGAATCCTGTAAATATGCACATCATTTTGGGCTGGGCTAAAGCCATACGTCATGTAGAGGGAAGGCACATTATTCCTCCGCTCCTTACTACGACTCATAGAATTCCAATCAAACTTCGACTTCAGGTAAGTCTCGTTTAATTTTTCAATTCTATTTCGTCATAGTGGCGTCACTACGAAATAATGTGAGACTTGCAAGCAATGTGCTATATTTACAAGAAAAAGCCCAAACAACTTTAGAACAATCACTGTATTATTAACATAACATCATCCTTCCAGATATATACATAGTAACTAATCAACATTAAAGTTTGCTAACAGTTTATCCCCAAAGTTGGGTTGTTCAAGTTCCATGTTATAGAATTTTTCAAAAGTGTTATTACTACACCACCCAGCACTTTGTAGTATGGTAATTGTTGGTAAACCCTGTCTTGCTGCTGCTGACGTTGAGGCCGATCGTGTGCTGTGGGCCCCATAGACCTTCGTATCAATGCCGGCAAGGGTTAGAACCGTTTTAATCCATCGGGAAATAGTATCCTTTTATGCCGCTTTATGAGGTTTCTGGCATGTGATAAACAAAGCTGTTTCATTGTGTCGAAGGCTGGCGGTAACCTTTAGATACGCTTTCAGGCATAAAACCACACACAGTTTAGGATCTGGTGGATAAGCTCGTAATTCAATGGGCTTAAAATGCGTTCCCGGTTTTGACTGCTTAAGCAGTGTACTGATAAAGAATGTGCACCTGTCATCTTCCAAAGACATACAGTTTTCCTCTATGGATAAAGCATGAATTGTCTGACATCTCTGGCCACTCAGAATGGCAATAAGTACAACGAGTTTGTAAGTTAGCTCTTTTAGCGATATCTTATCGTACTCAGGCAATGTTCGTAAAAAACATAACAGTACATTGAGGTCCCATGTTTTGCCGTATCGTGGCAGGGATGGTTTATCTTCAAAAACACCTTTTAGTAATCGTTTAACCATGGGATGCTTCCCAAATGATGAGCCATCACGAAGTGTTATTACACTTGACAGTGCACTCCGTGCTGTGTTCACAGCACTGTAACCGACTCTTCCAGCCAGATCCGCAAGATAGTTTATTCCTACATAGAGAGGTGCTGAAAGTGGATCACACCCAGCGGAATTACAGTACAATACCCATTCTTTAAGATATGTGTCATATTGCTTCTGCGTACCTTGGCGCCAAGCTTTGAGCATAATGGTGGTAGCTTGTTCTGAAATGCCTGTCTCTTCGAGGCTTTTCCGGACACATGACAAACCAACAACTGCAGGGTCTTGTGAAGAGGGTGTATTTCTTGTGGATAACAAGGAAGGCTTAAATTGCTTTTGTCTGGTGATATTAGTAATGGATGTGCTATTAATAGTCTCATCAATGCTGGATACCACACTTGAGTTGGCTAGTTTGGGGCAACCACCACCCCTGTTGCTTCCTCCTTTTCGATCTTCTGTATTGTTTGAGTTAGCACACTAAATGGTGGGAAGGCATAAAACATTATGGAATGCCAGTTCAAAGAAAAAGCATCTACAGCCATACATCCTGGGTCAGGTCGGTATGAAACATACAATTTGCATTGCGTATTATGTCTAGATGCAAACAAGTCGACATCAGGACAGTAATTTAGAGTGCTAAGTGCACACTGGAGTAATTTCTTGTGCAACTGCCACTCTTTCCCAGTTTGTGCAACTCGGGACTCATAGTCTGCAGATTCATTGTCTACACCTGGAATGTGTGCTGCTGTCAGCCAAATATTGTACTTTGCACACCACTCCCAGATTGCCTTTGTCAGTGTATTACAAAGGTCTGAATGACTAGTCCCCATGTGGTTAATGCATGAAACTGCTGTAGTGTTGTCACACATAACTTTAACATGTGCATTTTTAATATTTTCCTTAAATGCTTGTAAGGAGTATAGTATTGCCAACAACTCAAGGTAATTGGTATGGTTGTTGGCTTCAGTTGGAGTCCAATTATCACCAGCCCTAGCCTGGCCCTTAATGACTCCTCCCCAACCTATATTACTAGCATCAGTAAATACTATCATATCAGGTGAGCACCTGTTGATGACATTATATGCAGTAGGGGTGTTGCTAACCCACCATTGCAACTCTTGCTTAGCATGTTTTGTCAGGCTCATTCCTGCTTCATACTCTCCATTATGTTGTTTTAGGGCAAGAGATTTTTCCTTTTCAATTGTACGGTAATAAAGGGGCCCAAACATAACCCCTGGAAAACTTGCTACCATATAGCCAATGACTTGAGCTACACTTCGAATAGAAGTTGTTGTTGATTGAATTAACATTTGACAAGCATCAACTAGTTGAGTTACTTTTTCAACTGTTAGTTTTACCGTCATGTTGATTGAGTTTATTTCAAACCCCAGAATAATGAGTATTTGTGTAGGTTCAAACACAGACTTTTCGGGGTGGGATACTAGGCCCCATGAGTGAAATAAATTTACTGTTTCATAAACATTGATTTGACATTCCTCCTTAGTATCCCCTTGCAAGTATGTGTCATCAATGTAAGATGCTGATATATAGCCCTCTTTCCTTAAAGTTGAAAAAACTGGCTTCATTAGTTTGGTAAATTGCCGAGGGCAGCATGCCAGCCCATTTGGAAAACAGGTAAACTTATAATATTTGTTGTTCCAAAAGAATTTTAGGTATTTTTGATGCTCCTTTGCAACTGGGCATGAGTAATATGCATTCTTAAGGTCTACTGAGGCCATCCAACAATCTTTCTTCACTAATTTTAAAATAGAATGTAATGTATCCATCTTAAAATGATGCTAGGTCACATTTTGGTTTAAGCTTTTTAGATTTAAAATCAACCTATGTGAACCATCCTTTTTTGGTCTTAGAAATATTTTTGATATGAAATCATTGCTTTCTTTCATACAAGGTTCTATGACCCCTTTCCTCATAAGCTTATCAATCTCAACAGCAAGTGCCTCAGATTCTGCCTGACTGAATAAATTTGGCAAAGGTATGTCATTTTGTTTTGGTATGCTTACAAACTGAATGTGTGCCCCTTGGACAATATCTAAAATTTCTGGATCAGATGTCAGCACCTTCTATTGATGCACACAATTTGCAATTTGGCCAGCTTTAAACCCTTTTACTTTTTGTTTAGCAATTTCTATCATGTACTGAGTATTTGAAACACTTTCTATAGGTACACTTGCCTTAGTTTGAGGGGTTATTGTTGTCCTGTTTCCTTCTTGAAGTGATATTTCTTTCGGGTTCGGGCTTTCTGGCGACCTCCCCGAAAAAACTCCCTCGATCTATAGTTGTTAGGTCTACGTGAACCATGATTCGACAACTGTAATGAGCTTGGTCTGTCATAATTGTGGTAATTGGAGCTAACCTTACTACCAATCATGCTAGTTTCCTTCAGATCTTTCATTTCTTTCTGAAGGTCATCCCCAAACAGGAGAGATGTAACTGGATGATCAGGGTTACATAGGTTCCGGTAATCTGCATGTAATGTTGATCTCATAAGTTCTCTTCTTAAGAGCGAGAGATCTGTGTTAATGTGACCAAGCATCGCCATTGCATCAGCGACATAACGTATAATTTGTGATGTGTCCAGATCGCTTGAGCTTTGGTCCTTACATACCATGTCTAATGTGTAGGCAAGACTGGCACCCACAGCAGCGCATGTTTTCTGGATGTTTGTAATCTTAACATCATTTCGCCTTTGGTGAGATTCCAATGTTTTCCAGACCGGTGTGTTAACACGCGGAACGCGGATCAATTGTCAGGCCTACTGTATTTAGCCATCTTGTCTTTTAGTATTTTCATGTCCATTCGCGTTTCCCAGCGTTTATTTATAGTCTTAGCTACGTGTGCCTCTACTGTAGGCCCTGTGACAGAGTTTTCATACTCTTGTTCAATCTCGACTAAGACGTTTGCGTGGGTGGTGTCGTCTTTGGCCTTGGGGCAGTCCTTAACGGCTTTCTTCGCCGCTGCTATTTTGGCGCCAATTAACATTTCGGCGTCGTCGCCATTGCTAGATTCACCTTCACTTCCCTCCATTTCACTCTCTTCTCCAGCGCTTGCCGAGTCACTATTGTGCTTACTCCGTTTACCGAGGGTACTGCTCCCGTCGTTTCCACCGTTTTTCCGTTTTTTGGAAGCAGTAACCGTCTTTATCTCACTCGCCTCGCGACCTCGTGGTGAGGCTTCGCATTGTTGTTGATGGCGTAATGTCTTCATTGACGAAGCCATACTATTCATGCTTTCTTGCATTTGTTTCATTAGATCATATAGCGAGTCAGGTGGGATTTCTCTCACCCTTGCTCGAGCTGAGCTTTCTTCAGGCAATGGCTCTCCGAGCTGAGCTTTCTTCAGGCAATGGCTCTCCGAGCAGAGCATTCTCGTCGATCTCTTGCTCGCCGTCGCTGACATTCGTGTCTGTGAGAATGTTATCACACTTCGCTGCCGACATTTCTCGCGTGAGCGATTACCTCCTTTACTCTTAGGAATCGTCAGCCCTTTTGCAAACAGATTGCCACAACTACAGGTGGCGACAGGATTACTTTCCTGCCTTGTCTGGTTAATAAATCGTTTTTAATTTGGAAGAGCAAAGACAACACGTATTGTCTTCGTCGGAACGCAATTCGCAATGGTTGATTCGCATTCGCTATCTCACATTATTTCGTAGTGACGTCACTATGACGAAATAGAATTGAATTTGCTATGCCATAGTATTAGCCTGCGAAGCAGGCGCTCTCGGGCTTAAGGAGGAAATTAAAAGAGCGCCTGCCGCCATCCGCTCGTATTTTCGTTTTTTCGTTCGGAGGCTACGAAAAAATCCCATTGGCTGGTTGGGACGATTGTAGTTAATTAACAATGAGTATTATTTTTGTAACACAATGGGTATTATTTTTGTAACACAATGGGTATTATTTTTGTAATACAATGGGTATTATTCAGTTTTGTAAACACGTTTTCTCGCGAAATGCAAAATTATCTCGCCGGCCTGATAATAGAATGCGCTGTGATTGGTAAGTCTTTGAAAGGTTAGACATTAATTAATGTGTTGGATGGTAGGATGACGGCAGGCGCTCTTTCAATTTCCCCCCTTAATTGGCCCGAGAGCGTCTGCTTCGCAGGCTACTATAGTATGTGAAAGAAATTTCGATACAGTTTGCATTTTTTTCCAGTCATGGTTGTAAAGTTGATCAGAATGGTCGCTATATATAATAAGATCATAAAGTTTGGTGAAAAAATATAGCTGAATGTCACTTGATTTACTGTTTGAATGAAGCGGAAATAGTAAAATCTACTTGAACTCTTAAATCCCCATGTTTTTATTTTGTCACATAATATTGTAGATTGGTGATGCATCAGGCATGATATATATATATATATATATATATATATATATATATATATATATATATATATATATATATATATATATATATATATATATATATATATATATATATATATATATATATATAAAGGTTATCATATGAGAGGCGAGGTGATATTTATCGCTCGAAAGACGACACCATATTTTGTGACGAGTGAGCGCAGCGAACGAGAGACAAAACATGGTATCGTAACGAGAGCAATAAAACTGAGTCTCCTATTTATCACATACTTGTGCCTTTATCCACAGCAAAAACCAGATTATATTTTCAAATTATTTATACTTCGAGTACATTTCAAAATGAATTAAAAATGATTGTTTAAAATACGCTAAGCAGGTAGAAATTAAAAAAACAAACCAAAAATAACTTATCTTTTAATAGCTGCAAATTTCTTTTTGCTATTTTCCTTGTATTATTTTATATTTTTATTGTTATCTCTCTATCGATCCTTTATCTGGGCGATAACACGGTGACGTAAAAACAATATGCCCCGTGATATTGTTTTTTGTCCCGTGATATCGCTTTTTGTCCCGCGACATCGTTTTTTGTCCCGCTCAAAACGAAGATGGCGTCCGAATGAAGGATCGATAGAGAGATAACAATAAAAATATAAAATAATACAAGGAAAATAACAAAAAGAAATTTGCAGCTATCAAAAGATAAGTTATTTTTGGTTTGTTTTTTTAATTTCTACCTGTTTAGCGTATTTTAAACAATCATTTTTAATTCATTTTGAAATGTACTCGAAGTAAAAATAATTTGAAAATATAATCTGGTTTTTGCTGTAGATAAAGGCACAAGTATGTGATAAATAGGTTATCATATTCGAGACTCGGTAATATCAGTTTTATTGCTCTTGTTACGATATCTCTCGAGCGATAAAACTGATATCATTTCGCCTCTCATATGATAACCTATACATACATACATACATACATATAGATATATATATATATATATATATATATATATATATATATATATATATATATATATATATATATATATATATATATATATATATATATATATATATATATATATATAGTAAGATAAAGACAAACTTGGTTTACTTCATATATTTAATCACTACAAACTTGTTTCTTATGCCACACTCATCAGGTGATAGTCGCGTCTGATGGTAATGCCTAGGAAATTTGATACTATTTACATGCGGTTCTTGACGTCAATGGAAAGCTAAAATTACAAATCATTTAAATAGTTGGTGAGCAGCCTAGACCTGGGCCTTTACTTCGTCGCTTGCAAAATGGTGGCTGAAAAGTCGGGCAGCAGCAGCATTTGCAGGTTGATGAAACGCCAATGCGAAAACGCACGTAAAGACCCAGTGGATTTCCCAATTGGGTTAACGTTCGACTCAGTGGCTCGACTCGACTCTTCTCCAAAACAATATGGCGGATATTCAGAGTAGTGATTTTGCTAGTGCGTTGTCAGAGGATGTTTGGACTTATGAAAAAACTCTTTTAAGAGCTCCTGCCCGTGTAGACTAATGTCCGACGCTTTTGACAACACGCAAAAATTGACTGAACATGATGAATACCGTGCAAGTGAAGCGTTTTCGTTATTTCCCTGTCCTCATCCAACTTGTTATGGGTGAATAAATGGTACAAGAAACTCGAGCAAACAATATTCGAGGGCTCATAAGGGAGAAGAATGCTCCATAGAAGCATCTATACAAGAAAGACGGAGACGAAGAGGACACCGAATGCTTGATAAAGTCTTATCCAGCTCGAATTTGGTAAGTAAAATTTATAACAAACCAACTTACCTTCTTCGATATATAGTTTCCAGATTCAAAGTATGAAATATCCCAAACTTCCCACCAACGTAGCAACGTGCGCTGCCAGATTCAAGTGGGGCAGTTTTAGGGCAGTTTTGAGCATTTCGCATTGGGAAATCCACTAGGCCTTCAATTTTTCGCGTTTCGTTTTCCCTTTCCCCTCCCTTGTCACGCCCCCTTTTTAATTTCCGAACTCCGACTGCATCCCGACCAGCTCCGATTCCAATAAAAATAAAAATATAAAAATTGAAGGCCTCGGACTAGGCTGGTTGCTGAGTAAATGTTTCCTTCTATGCCTACAAGTTGATACGAGTTCATTTCTAGAGTTCAGGGAGCTTAGCTTTGGATGGCAAATGGTTAAGTACTTTTCATGTAAACATGAATTACATTTCTTTGTATGACTGGAGTATCCTCTACATTTCTTAATAATTTTCCATGACACAGCGAAGTCGATCTTAGAGTTCTTTAATTTCCAAATGTATTTACTTAGAGCAGTTCTGTTCTTGTGTTCTGGATCTCGGAATAAATTTGTGTGGTTGTTGTACCTCATTTTAAACGCGCCTTCGGTTATACCCACGTACGTCTGTTCTTCCTGGTTATCAATTCTTTTTACCGTTGCTTGATAAACAACTCCATTGGTTTGGCATTTCCCAGGCAGTGGGCAGGTATTTTTGTTACGGCAGTTGCAGTTGTCCACGGAGGTTGTGTTGGGTTGGGTTTCGGCGAGCAGGCGCTTGTTGTGGGAAGATATAATAGTAGCGACGTTTGGCATGCAGCTGTAGCTGAGTTTCAGTGTCTTCCTGCTGCATATTTTCCGTAAGGGGTGACTAGGTGGGAAACATTTGTCAATGATCCTTAGGAACTTGCTGCCAATATTTGTAGAAACACTGGCATTGCAGGACGGGTTGAACCACGTGACATTTCTGGTCCTCGGTCGTTTGGATTTGGGTTGATGTGGTTTCTAATTTAGAATGTAGTCGTAACCGCTTCGCTTGAGGGCTTCTTGGTAAGGTGGTATGGCAGAGTCAAAGGCGTTCTTGTCGGAAGAAATTTTGGAAAGTCTCGTGTTGATGTTTTCAGGTATGCTACGGATTATAGGAGGAGTGTGGTTACTGTTGCGATTGACATACTGGGGGACGTTACCGGGCTTCGTGAATGGTTAGTAGCTTTCAGAAATCAGATCGAGCGTGATGTCGAGATAATCAACACGTTTCTTGTTCGCCTCGATTGTTAGTTACAGGTTGTGCTCACTGAAGGTTGCGCAAATGTATTTTTTAATGTTCTCAATCTCTCTCGGTGTTTTGTGGAATACGGCTGGTCCATCATCTCTGTAAAGGCCAATGTTGTGTCCTAGTTTTGGGGTTAGTTTTGATAGACTATGTACGAGCCAACAAGTTCGCAAGTCTCAGCGCCATCAAAGCTGCCCATGGTCACATCGAACAACGAATTTGACGTTTTCTTGCACCACGTAGTATTTCCGTTAAAAAGTAGGGACTTTTGGGCTTTGATTATAATAAACTTTTCTTCGTCGGTTATATGATCATACTGTGATCCGAATTCGAGGGCTTCGGTAAGAAGATCTTCTGATATGGGGGGTAAAAATCGACGATGTCGAAGGTGACGAATGAGTATTGGGGTTTGTTTGGAATCTTTTTGAACCATTCAATGATTGAGCTAGTGTTTTTCCACCGGTTCAATTGGGTGGCAGTGACAATATTTGAGTTGATCCGTTGTAAGATTTTCTTGCTGATGACACCAATTTCGGACTTGGTCGGGTTTATTAGTCTACAGGTTAGATGGTTCTGAAAATTTGGCTTGTGGTCTTTCAGGATCATAAATGCGTTCTTGGCTGCTAATGCATCCATTCTGTTACTTAGGTTGAGATTTTCGGCGATCTTTTTCTCCTCTGATATCATTTTGTTGGCGGTGTTGCTTGGCGCTTTCTTGTATGACTTCGTTACTTGGCGCTTTCTTGTATGACTTGTTGGCGGTGCTGCTTGGCGCTTTCTTGTATACTCCGTGTTTAGCTTTCCATTGACGTCAAGAACCGCATGTAAATAGCATCAAATTTCCTAGGCATTACCATCAGACGCGACTATCACCTGATGAGTGAGGCAGGCTTTGCCTGCCATACGAAACAAATTTGTATTGATTAAATATATGAAGTAAACCAAGTTTGTCTTTATCTTACTATTCCGCTCTACTTCGGTATAGAGCACTCTGATCATATGGTTTTTATTCCGTTGATATATATATATATATATATATATATATATATATATATATATATATATATATATATATATATATATATATATATATATATACAAACGAACCAAACATGAAGTAAATTGTCTATTATATGAGTGTAAAGATGAGTATAGAGATACCAAATATTTGATATACTGACGGACAACAAAATACAAGCGAAGTATAAAAACAAAATTTCTTACCATTTAACGATTTGTTTTCGCGCAGAAAACACAACCATGAGGTTTATTTCACGTTAATGAAACCACAAATGTATTTCTTCATAATCTTTCGAGATTTTTTGCAGACAAAATATTATAAATCTCTCTCTCAGTAAGTTGACAAAATCGGACATGTTTACATTAGCCTGCGAACAGGCGTTGAATTTTTGGGTAAGAAAATGTCAGCCAATCAAAACGCTCATACGACTTTTTTCACATGTGAAAAATGTCGTACAACCAATCAAAACGCTCATACGACTTTTTTCACATGTCAAAAATATAGTATGCAGTGAAATACGAGTTTTATTTCAGCCGAATACTACCCGCAAATCTCCATACTCATACAATATATATATATATATATATATATATATATATATATATATATATATATATATATATATATATATATATATATATATATATACATATATATATATATATATATATATATATATATATATATATATATATATATATATATATATATATATATATATATATATATATATATATATATATATATATATATATATTGGGCATTTGGCAGCTGAATCCTGCCTAGTTAGAGAGAGATCTTGGTTTTAGTAAAGAAACAGATAATAAAAGGGCAAAGAAAAATTATTTAAAAATAAGACTGTCTTCTGTTTCTTCACCAAGTAAAACGTAAACCCTTATGGTGGAAATCAAAATTGATTGAAAAGCAAGCTTTGTCTCGTTGACACTGGGGCATTCATCTTATTAATTAGTTTAAGATCAGTTGCAAGCTCTTAAGCGGAATGATACATCATTGCCGCCATTTCATATTGTGGCAGAAGCCGCTAAAAACTCTCCCATTGTGATTTTGGGCAAAACCTCCTTGAATTTGGTGTTTGATAAAAACCACAAACTTTTATGTGGCTAATGAAATGGCGTCTGAAATTATTCTGGGCTTAGATTGGTTCGTAGCCAATAAAGTAAATGCCGATATGGCTGAAATGATTTTGAAATTTCCAGATCGTACCTCAAAACCTTTGTGTTTATTCATTTCAACTTTAGGATGGGTGTCATTCTAGATGAGGATTTGGTTGCCCCCTTAAAACATGAAGTTTTCAAAACAGCCTTGGTGCGAAGCCCCACCCTAAATGAAAGCATCTTAGAGCCTCGTATGAGCCTAAGTGGGAAAGGTGTTCTTGTAGCAAAGGTCGTGGTGCAACCCAAAAATCAGAGGGTACCCGTCCAGATTATTAACCCTGACACAACACCTATTAAGTTGTACAAGGGCATGTCAGTAGGGCAACTTCAGGAAGTTGATGATGAGTATCCTGCTGATAGTAAAAAAAATGTCTGGTGAGGAGCGAGAAGGAATGGTAAATTTGTTGAATTGTCATCAAGATGTTTTTGCAAAACGTTCGACGTAAACTTGGCAACTTAAGCAACTCCCTCAAAAACAGCCAAATTCTCTAAGAACTGTGGTGAAAGACAAAGTGGGAAAAATGTTGGAAAACAACATAATTAAGCCTAGCCACTCACCGTGGTGGCGTGGTTAAGTCCTATAGTCCTAGTTCTAAAGAAAAAGAGAAATGGCAGTTTTGTATTGATTTCAGGAAATTAGATGTTATTACAGTAAAAGATACCTTCCCACCTCCTCAGGTTACTGATTTGATGAATAACTTAACTGGACATCAGTATTTTTCCACACCTGACATAGCCTCGCGATATTGGCAGTTTTCAGTCGATGAATCTAGCAAGGAAAACTGCTTTTGTGATCCCAGGGAGAAGTCACTTTGAATTCTTGCGTATGTCGCACGTTTGAGCAGCGTTTGCAGAAGATAGAGCTATAGATAGAGCTGGTTTAAGACTTAGATTGTGGAAGTGTTGCCTAACCAAGTGTGGATTTTTTGAGATTCACCGTTTCTGTTGCTGGTCTCCTCATCGTCTGACACACAAAAGCACCTGTTTTGATTCAGACCAGAACTGTCAACGCGCATTTGAACAACTTAAAGAGCAACTTTTATCTGCCCCTATGTCGGCATTTCCTGATCTGAAGAGAGATTATATATTGTATACTGATGCGTGTGGTGTTGGCATAGGTGCGGGGTTGACCCAATATATGAAAAAGGAGGAACAAAAAGTGGTTTTCTTTGCGTCCAAGGCATTTTATAGAGCGGAAAAGAATTGGACAACGATAGAAAAGAAAGCATTTACAGTGGTTTGAGCTTTGCAATACATTCAACCATATGTCTACGGCAGAAAAGTTATCAGATATAATGACCATAAGGCGTTCAAGCGGCTACGAGACATCAAGCATAGCATCCTAATGATAAATTAGCTCGTTGGATTCTAAAACTAGAGGAATATGACTATACAATAGAACACTTACCCAACACGAAGATGCAGCATGTGAATGCTCTGTCTTGCACACTCGTGAACACTAATTCTACTTGGCGACTGAGTCCACTTCGAAAGTATGCGAAGCCTTACTGAAGACATTTGGTTGGTTAAAGCCTGGGTGGAAAGTGGATCTAGACCCCTTAAAAAGCCGGTTAGTGTGAGGTAACTCTAGTCCTAGATATATTTTATATTATTATGTCGGAAGTCGACGGATAAGACTGCAATGGAACGAGAGCAAATTGTGGTACCTACGCATCTAGCTCATAATATATGAGACGAAGCTCACAGTCAGGTTGGACATTTAGGTTTTGCGAAAACGTTTGGGATGGATTCAACGTAAGTTTTTTTGGCCTGGTTTCTTTAAAGCAGTTGAGGAATTTTGTAAGAAGTGTGAGATTTGAGCCAAAAGTTAAGCAGTACCTGGGCCGCGGAGTCCAATGAAGGCCATTGAAGGCATATTTATTCCGTTTTACATGATTAGTGTAGACATTATTAATCCATTAAAAACAACTGATAGAGGGAAAAAATACATTTTATCAGTCGTTTATTACTATACGAAGTATGCTGAGGCGGTAGTATTACCTATTCAAGAAGCAGTTAGATAAAGTTTTTGAAGGTTAGTACTTTATTTAAATGACACCTAAAAAGTATAAAATACAGTTTTTTACGAATTAATACTGAATAAGTCTCCAAAAGCTGGAAAAGATTAGAATTGTTTTGAACTGCTATAAAAACAAAAAGTGTGCTCAATTTTGAGATCAACATGCGTTTGCTTCATCCAAAACATTTATATTTTTTAAGAATTTGAAACTTTAATTTGGCAAAATGTGTTTGGAACATAATTTCAAATAACGATAGGTAGTGTTTTATGCGGTATTAGCTTCTCGTCGTATATGAGCGATAGCAGACTCAGTGCTGCGCACCTCGTCGGCTATCAGCTCATATACGACTCGAGTTCGTAGAATAATTGTTAAATATATATAAATAATTATATTCGTTTTTTTCTGAACGCACCATTCTACATCACATTCTTTATGATCAACATGAGATATATTAACAGTGTCTGCAATAAGTGATCGTTTGACATGTCCTACATTGGTGCAGAGTAGTGCACAACTGCACCATAAACTGGACCTATATTGAACAAAACTATAAATTAGTATGTAGTACAAATATGCTATTTACCGGCTGGGCGGTCCGTACTGGAAAAATAATTTGAGACCGAGACAAAATATTTTTCCAGTATGGACCGACCTAAACGGTAAATAACGTATTTATTTTTTCTAAGTGAGGTTCTAATTCGTAAGACTCCAGTGTTGCGAACTACTATTTGAGATCAGTAGTGTTTACTTTATGGCAATTATGGCTGCCAAACAGCGAAGACAACGCGATAAAAACCCTTTAGTTTTGATGTAATTGCTGCTTTTTCGCTCCACATTACAACAGTGGTGGCGCCAAAGGGGGGCTGGGAGGGCTACAGCCCACTTGTCGGGGAGTGCTAGCCCCCCCCCCTCGTCGGGGAAAATTTATACATTTGTCGGAGAAAATTTATACATCTGTCAGGAAAAACTGACAAAAATTTGAAGAAAGCACGATTCTGTCGCTATTTTCGTTCTTACGTATGTTATTAGGTAATATGGTTGCCTTATACGCAGCAGTGAACTCTATAAATTCTGGAACGATAACTCCAGATAAAAACCTTACGTTTGGGTGAAGCCAAGATGGCGGCAACAACTACAAATGTCGTAAACAGTCTTAGTACTACTTTCCCGAGGTATTTGCTATTTTTAAAAAAGACTGTATCGCAAACTAGGTAATTACTTCATAAACCATAAAATTACCTCTTAAATCAAAATAAAAACATCAAATATCGCTACATTCCCAGAAGAATTGTGTCAACCGCGCCGAGAGAAACAATAGAAAAGGACTGAACTTGACAACCTATTGATAACCAATTTGGCTTCAAAGATGGCGGCCAAGTTATCGTTCCAGTCTAATTTAGAGTTCACTGATACGCAGCTAATACTGCAAATTTTGTTTATAACATTGAACATTGAGCAAAATGTGTCTGTCGTGGGCAAAGTCACGCACGATGCTAATTACAGCATACACGTCACGGAAGTTTGCTTACGTACGTATCAAACATTGTTTTTTCTTATAAAATATTTCAAGTTATCTAGCTACACCTAATTACATTTTTAAATCCATGTTTCAATAATTTCGTGAATAAACCATTGTAATTAACTGACCAACAACTGTGTATTGAATCTCTTTGGGGAACTCACATGTACAGGTTGTTTAATTTGATATTTAGCTTCTGTCATTGCAATAGATTAAATTTTATGTGTATTGCAAAATTCAAAATTGCAAACAAATCGTTTAGTCATCATTACATAAAAATAGCACGCTAAATGACATCATTATGTTCTAAATGTGGTTCAAGAATAACATATATTAGCGTATTGCTGCGCATTTTATGTAAATACATGTCTCGTATAGAACACTCATTTGAGAAGAGAACGTTTTAAGGAAAAGAATCTTTTCAGTCTATTCTGCATATTTCTACGTGAAACAGCAATTACCTACAATTTGGATATCGTAAAGCAATACTCGTGGTAAAAATTATCTTTTATATAATTAATTACGCTTCTTTATGGCAAAGGCCGTACGCTTCAAAGTTCGTTGCACAATTTGTCATAAAGTTTTTCAAAATGACTGCGTAAGGAAACATACAAAATGTAAACATAAAGACCTTCACGGAACTGGTCGTTTGGCACCCGTGACCATTGAGGTGGATCAGTCCGATATTTGTCAGAGTAAAATGGATGCCTCTTTTTGCTCAACTCCTGATGACAGCTTAAGTTTCAAAAGTGCAAAGAAGCGAAAGATATCCACAAACGTTGAGGCTACAAAATTGTCCGAACCAGAGAAAGGTGATGAATGGGCTACTGATCAAAGAGAGGTAAGCGCTCAGAAAGGTAAACTTCCTTAAATATCTCCTTAGATTTCGATCCCTATCAATTCCTTGCGCATCGTACAAATTACCGGCATCAATAATTAAATAAAGAAATAAAATCGACCGAAATATTCTCTTGATTTACTTGAATAACATAATAACTGTTGTAATTTCTTTCGATCTCATAGAAACTACTCCAGCTGAACATCAAGAAAAGGAAGACATCATCCAAGAAAGTGACGCAACTAGCTCTGGTGATGAAATGTCAGATGATACCGATCCTGCTGGTCTTAGAGAATGAGTTTAGGTATATGTAAATATATGTGTATTCGCATAACCGCAGTGGCTACAGTCCGCACCATCAACTATGTCATCTCAAACTAGCACACTAGTGAGCCTGCGCATAATGGCTATATACGTATAAATACGTGTGTGCGTTCATTTACATACTTTAATCATTGACATAGGATATAAATTTGACAATGTATTACACCTCCATAACAAATTTTGGTTTATAAAAGAGTTACAAAATTCCGGTTACAATATTCGATATTAATTTTTTTCGTATTATAGAATAAAAAAATCTGATGAACAAAGCAGTAACTGTGGTGTACGTGAGGGGTTTAATCAAGCAACAAATTCATCAGGACCAAGTGATATCTCTTTGGCGAAAGATTACGAACCAGTGCAACCTCGTAAGATTAAGTTCCCTTCTCATATAATTGGTCATCAGTACAAATCATTCAACCCCTCTCTCTCTCTATAATAAATATGTATGGTTAGAATACTCAGAATGTGAAGACGCTGTGTACTGCTTTTACTGCAGACATTTCTCCATTGAAATGAAAGAGCCGACCTTTGTTACCAATGATATGCAGAATTGGAAAAGATGTTATGGAACAAAACCAAATAGCAACAAATTGCTTCAACATCACACCAGCTTTCAGCACACGGAATCTGTTGCGGCTCACGCTCACTATCTGTATATCAAAACTGGTAAGTTCCAATCTGTCGCTAAACTTCATGATGCTGAGCACGGGAGGTTGATAAAGGATAGCAGACACTATTTGCGCACTGTAGCTGAAGTTCATCTTCTCACTGCCCAACAGAAAATTGCCCAGCGAGAGACTGGAAGATCGTTTCGCGTTAAGACCATCATGAGACTATCACTTACGTTTGGGCAATCTTGTGGAAATTTTCTAGCTATTCTTTCTGTTGATGCCAGACATGACCCGGTTATTGCTAAAAGAATCCAGTACGGACCTACAAATGCAAAATACACCCATCCAGAATGCTTTGTTAGATATCATGAAGGACATGACTCTGGAGCAGATACGGGAAGAACTTCGCAATGCTGTATATTTTGCACTTCTTGCTGAGTCTAAAGATACCAGCAAAAAGGAGCAGGTTGTTGTCGCTGTGCGGTACTGTCTTAATAACGGTATTCATGAAGAGTTTGTTGGAATAGCTGAAGCACAAAGCTTGGATGCCGATGGCCTAACTGATACCGTTATCAGCCAGTTAAGAAGAATCGATGCTAGAATGAAGAACTGTGTTGTACAAGGCTGTGATGGGGCATCAGTGGTTGCTGGTCGGTTGAACGGAGTGCAAAAGAAACTTCGAGAAAAACTGGTTCTGTGAAATGGCTTATTACGTGCATTGCTACTGTCACAGATTAAATCTTGTAATTGTTGATGTGGTAAATTCCATCACATGCGTGGCAAGTATGATTGCTCTTCTTTAAAAAAATACATTCGTTTCTTGGTAACAGCACCGTGTATGTTCGATGGAAGAGAGCGCAGGAAATCCATGGCTTAAAAAGAATGGAAATTGGCAATACGTCTGGGCATGCCAGGCTAAACAGTTAAGTGCAATGGCCAAAAGGATCGAAGTTGTTCACGAAGTCTTGGAAGAAATCATTGACAATGACACTGATGCCGATCGTGTTGTCGATGCAAATGGATTTAAATTACAGATGGATCGCCATTTTGTGCGGTATCTTTTTGTTACCAGGCATATTGAAAAAGCGAGGTTTGCTTCAGATATGTTGCAGAAGCCAACCAATGCTTAATAACTATATGCTGATGGCGGAAGGGAGTGTTTTTGAAAGCTCTTATATAAACGTTAATAATTGTACTTCCAGTCGGGATTCTAGCATTATAATTGAGTCAATTAAGTCCAAGAGCATTGCTTATGACGGAACGAGAGTTAAATGGTGCAAAGATTATGCATTATTGCAAGTTTTCATCAAATCTGCTTTTTGCATGCTAGGGAAATGGTGGTCGTTCGGAGGTCGCTCTAAGAAATTTGATGCATCAAACGCTGACTTTAGTATAATATAGTACCCAGGTAAACATAACACAATTCTTGATGATCGTTGTTGATAAATTTAATTATATCAACGGACACACAGGAAACAAGAATTTTTGAATGTAAAAGAAAATAGTCATCACAATGTTATTCAACAACCGTATAATAATAACCATATGATAAACACCAAAGTTCGAATAGAAGTGGAAAATGATGATCAATTACCATTCAATTCCAACAATAAGAGGAAATGCACTAATGACCAAATACAGGGATCCGCCGTAAACAAAGCAGGGTTTTTGCGTATGAGCTCAGCTGTATGTCTCGCCATGATGAGTACCCCTCGAGAGATATAAGCTTCGCACGTCAGCTTAAAGAATATACAAATAAACATCGGGCTAAACAACATCAATCTAGGCAAATGTCGCCCGTTGAATCTCGTCCAAACCCGTCTCTTGGACGTAAATTTTTGAAAAAAAACCAGAATAGGTTTTCTCGGATAACAGCATTACACGATCGGAACAATACGTGGAAACATTATCTAAACCTAGTTTCAGCCCTAACCAGACCGCCACCTTGCCAGGCACAATTACAGGTTACCCTAGTTTAACTTACTTTCAAGATGTTCGTTTCCACATTCAACAAACTAAACTTAGTCGTCGCCGTAAATTTAAAGTGAATAATTTACCACGCAACCGTAACAATTTAATTCAAATCCTCCTTAACAGGAAACCAAATAACGAATCTAAAATTAAATTAGCATATGTCCCTTCCTTTCTGCTGTCGAACGTGATGTCGCTTGTTCCAAAAATTGATGAAGTGGTTGAGGTCATACAATGTACCCATTATGATTTCATTTGTTTCGTTGAGACCTGGTTACAGCCACATATTCACGATAATGTTGTCAGTCTTGGTGGTTACAACATTGTTCGTAGGGACAGGATAAACAAATTACACGGGGTAGTGTGTATTTACATCAAAGACTCTATACATTATACGGCAATAAATGAGCTTGCGGATACTTCCTTTGAAGCATTATGGGTTCATCTCCACTTGAGGAGATTACCTCGGGGATTTAGTAATCTTGTGGTGGTGTTGTGTACCACCCTCCAAGATCGGATAACGCAGCAATGTTGGATTATTTATCGAATTTTTTATCCTACATTGAATCGCACTTTTCCAACAGGGGCATAAACCTCCTTGGAGACTTCAGCAAACTGAACATCACACTTCTGTGCTCAAGTTACAATCTTAAACAGATTGTTAAATTCGCAACGCAGGGTAGTAATACTCTTGACCTAATTCTGACCAACCTTAGTTCCTTTTACGCCTCTCGTATCAGAATTTAATCTTTTGGGCTCTCGGATCATATGTCGATCGAAGTTAAAGCTAAGGATCGTTCCCAACTCCCGGCAGTGTCAAAGGTCAAAGTGAAAACAAGAGATTTACGTCCATCTGCTTGTCTTGCAATTCGTCGTTATCTCGAACTGGTAGATGTTCCGAGTCTTATCAATGAAATGCCATCATGTGAAGGGAAAGTTTCTCTTCTCGAATCCATTGTTAAGATTAGCTTGGATTTTATTTGCCCATTTCGTCATAAAACAGTACATTCAAACAATCCTCCATGGTTAACTGCAAAAACAAGCGCTTAGGGTGGGAAATATGATGGAATTCAAACGTCTCAGAAACCAAGTTAACCGGGAACAGAAGTCTTGTCGATCAAAGTTTTACCTTACTAGCGTCCATCATCTCCGTCAATGTAATCCTTTGATTGGTGGAGTGAGGTTAAAAAGCTTAGTGGAATGAAACCAGGAAGTGCAACAAACACCGAGATATTAAAGTCGTTGAAATCTAATGCCAGTCCTGCCGATACATCGACAAAGCGCCTAGCTAATGATATTAATAAAGCGTTTTTATCACCTATGCGGCATTTTGTACCTCCTCCCTCGAACTTTTCTCACAGTATTGCCAGAAATATAGAAACTCCAATTACGGTTACGAGAGACTCTATTTATCTTAAACTCCCTAAATTAAATCCTAAAAAGGCTCAAGGTCCAGAAGGTATTCCGTCCTGGCTTTTGAAAGAGAACGCAGACTTGCTGGCTGGACCAATAACTGACATTATCAATTGTTCGTATCGTGAAGGTTGCCTCCCCACTTCTTAGAAAAAGGCTGACGTGGCGGCCATTCCGAAACAGAAACCAGTTAAAGATATCAACAATCATCTGCGTCCTATCTCTCTTACCCCTATCATATCTAAATTGGCGGAGGAAATCGTAGTAAACAACTACGTGAGACCAGCGGTTATGGAAAAAATTGATGATAAACAATTCGGCACAATCCCAAATTCGTCAACCACACACGCGCTCATTAGTATGCATCATACTTGAACGAAAGACACCGACGAGAATAGTTCAACTACAAGAGTGGTCCTATTTGATTTTCGTAAGGCGTTCGATCTAATAGACCATCACATTCTAGCTCAGAAATTGCTTACGTATAACCTACCCAAAAGTATTACCAGTTGGATTTTGAATTTTTTAACGGATCGTACACAGAGGGTAAAATTGAGTTACGACTGTTTTTCTGAATGGGGTTCTGTTCCTGCGGGTGTACCGCAGGGTACTAAATTAGGTCCCTGGTTGTTCATCATTATGATAAACGATTTAACAGCGTCTGGCGTTGATGCCCTGTGGAAATACGTAGACGATACCATTCTGTCTGATTCACTGACCAAGAACGTCCCAAGTCTTTTACAACATCATGTGGATGATTTTGTGACAAAATCGCAGTCTGATGGTTTGCAGTTAAAGGAGTCAAAATGTAAGGAGTTTCGCGTGGATTTTTCTAAACCTTGTAGGTCGTTCCAGCCCATTTTAATTAACAATAAAAGCATTGACGTTGTGCCATCTGTAAAGTTGTTGGGTCTTACAATTAGTGAAGATCTCAAATGGAATCTGCATGTCATGGACATTTGTAAAAAGGCTTCTTCACGCCTGTGATTCCTGAGGCAACTAAAACGTGTCAAAGTTCCATCTAAAGAACTTGTTCTGTTTTATACAACTTGTATTCGCCCGGTTACTGAATACGCGTGTCAGGTGTTTCATAATTGCCTGCCTCAATACTTATCAAATGAATATGAGAAACTTTAGGAACGAGCGCTTCGGATTATTTTCCCCGAGCTGCATTATCAAGAAGTTTTAGATCTACTAAATATTCCGACACTTTACGATAGAAGAGAAACTCTTACTGAGAAACTATTTAGTGACATTGTTACTGATGATCAGAATAAATTAAGAGCCTTATTACCGCCCGAGAACAGTAGCGATCTTCCACTTAGGAACATGTGGAAATTGCAAGGGCCTAATTTTAAGACGAACAGATTCAAGAGTAGTATAGTAGGAGGTTTTTGAGCCCCTTTTTTGAGGCTGCGTGAGGTTGCGTGAGGCTGCGCGAGGTTGCGCAAGCCTCCACAGGGTGCCACACTAATTAGTATGTAAGAACGCCGCGCGCTTATTGGTCAAACAACGTACGTACACCCCGTGACGTACGCTATAGCCGCGCTCTGATTGGTTAAACAGCGTACGTACACCCTGTGACGTACGCTATAGTCGCGCTCTGATTGGTCAAACAGCGTACGTACACGCCGTGACGTACGCTATAGTCGTGCTCTGATTGGTTAATGGTTAGTGGCATAAAACTATATAAATTCACTGTCGATTCGAGCATACATCAATGTTAGGATTACACTTGGTTTGTTGTCTTTGGTTCAGTCAAAAACCGATTATTATTCAACACGCTAGAGAAGGAGTAGAATGTCTGATAGCTATAGCCGTGCTCTGATTGGTCGAGCGATTGCATTTTCTAACGCTCTAGCCGTGCTCCGATCACTGAGCTATACTATATATCTGGAGATCGCATTCCCGTCCAAAAAGTGTAATCGAAAACATGGCGGATTGTGACGTAAAATGCGTCACTGTTCCCTATTTTTTTCGGATGATCGCTGACCAGAAAAACAGTCCAAAGCTTTTCTTCCCCCTGTTCCCCCTGGATCATTGCCTAAATTTTCAATGAAATTTTTTAAACTGCGACTCACTTTGTCCAAAACATGCCTCGTCCTTGTTCCGTTTTTTGGTGCAAGAACTCTTGAAAGAGAAAAGGAATATCTTTTCCCTGGTAAGATTTCCTGAATATTTAATTTGTGCCATAGTTATACGCATTTCTTTTATACGCGAAGTGTTCGTCACTCAGTTATTTTGCATCTCGACATGTTTTGACGAGATCAAAAATTTTGCTGTATTTTTTCAGCTGAATATGTGGTAAGACGATGTTTGTTTTTCATGATCTATACAAGCTTGTTTTTGCTTTTTAAATTTGCAATTATTAGGAATAGGCCCGACAAATGCAAGCGAAATTTAGTTGTATAATGCAAAGAACTTACAGCTTTGGGTGCGACACTTTCAAAAGCTGAGCTGTTTTCGTGAAAGTTTAAGAGGAGATTTTTTAGAAAGTCGCGTATTTCTTGCGAAAACCGCTCAAAACTTAGCGACCAAGCCTTCGCGAAAAAATGTTCTGCCGCCATTTTCTGTTTTGAAAGTTTTCCAAAAATATTTGCGAAGAAAAACAGAATTTTACTGGATTTTTGGTTATGTCATGAGGCAAAACATTGCTAAATATAAAGAAGGATAACGTGGTAAGTGTAATATCGTATTTAATGGACGTTATTTGAATTATTATCATGTTAATGTGCACACGTATCTGACTTAGGAGTGAGCATATTTTAGCTGCAAAATTACCTGCTATTTTAAATTAATAATAAAACTGATTGAAAGCCACTGCTTTCGTCTTCTGAATGATGATCAGCTTGTTCACAACTCGTTAATAACATAAGTACATGGAAAACGTTAAAGGATTTTGTATTTAAGGAAGATTTGAGTATTTGTAATTTTAAATCCCTTTACTTCAATTTACTGATTTTACAGGCATTCGGTTTTTTACTCATTTACAGGCATTCAGTGTACAACTTCATGCCATACGCTATATAATCTGAAACGCCCTTTTTAGGAATGAAAATAAAATTTTCAGTCATATGTTTACTGTAAAGTTTTGAATTACACCAGCATCATGGATGCAACAATCTGGTAGGAAGGTTGCTGAACCAGGACTGGTCATAAAGCAGGGCCTGACAGTCAACTGAGGCAGCATGCATTATGAGCAAAGACACCAGACAGGCTCAAGGAGCCAAGCATGCTGACATCAAAACAAAATTGCCTATATGGTCATGAGGGCCAAATATTTTTTTTCTTTGACAATTGCCTGGGGATTAACTCAGACCCCCTTCCCCCCCCCCCCCCCCCCCCGTAACCTGAAGTAAATCAATTCCTCTACTAGTTAACCATGAAAGTATTTTTTTATAGATCTCTGTGATATTACTATTATAAAGTTATGAACATTTTCATTATATTCACACAAGAATAGATTGTATCATAAATAATAATCTGTGATTTAATAAATATTCATTTTCATCTTTCATTTTTTGTTTTCTTTAATAGCCTGCAAGAAAAGATCTTCTTAGAAATTCTGATATTTTTGCACATTTATTATGATACACTGTATATGCATGATTTAAACTATGCCTGGCCAGGCAGACTTCCAATAATTAGGTCCCACCCACCCATGTGTTTATTTTCATGTGTTTAAAATGTGTTTTTATCATTTAAAATACAATGACCAAATTAATTTGAAAGGAACATGAGTCATGATTGTTGGTGTGGACAGTACCTGTTAATGGTAGCACTCGGACATAATTTGGTTGGTTTTAAAAATCATAAAAAACGGCCTAATCAATGAATAATGGTTTGAGTTCAAAATACCTTTTCTAGTTCATGCTTAGTTCCAATTCTCTTCCAAGACTGCTGGACTTTATGGCATTTGTAAAATGTCACTGTGAAAGTAATAAAATAATACAATACAATGTAACACAAATGGTAAATATTACATCATAACAGTAACATGGCTTGCATTTAATGTCAATTTTCTTTTCGGCGTCCACTTCCTAATGACTTCAAATTTGAACTGGATGTGGTTTTTAAATTCATTTTGATTTTGAAATGGATTTTAGGATTGAGAAAGACATCCAGGCACAAAAAATAAATATAAAAGAAGGTTATTTGCAAATATTACATCATAACAGTAACATGGCTTTCATTCAATGTCAATTTTCTTTTCGGCGTCCACTTCCAAATGACTTCAAATTTGAACTGGATGTGGTTTGTAAAGTCATTTTGATTTTGAAATGGATTTTAGGATTGCGAAAGACATCCAGGCACAAAAAATAGATATAAAGGAAGGTTATTTGCAAATATTACATCATAACAGTAACATGGCTTTCATTCAATGTCAATTTTCTTTTCGGCGTCCACTTCCAAATGACTTCAAATTTGAACTGGATGTGGTTTGTAAAGTCATTTTGATTTTGAAATGGATTTTAGGATTGAGAAAGACATCCAGGCACACAAAAATTGAAATAATGGAAAGTTATTTGCAAATATTGCATTATATTATGAGTTGAACAATGCTTGGATTCAAAGTCAATTTTCTTTTCGGCGTCCACTTCCGAATGACTTCAGATTTAAGCTGAATGTAGTTTGTGAAGTCATTTTACTTTTTAAAGACATTTTAAGATTGAGAAATAAGAGCAAACACATAAAAAAGGGAATAATGAGGATTGAGGGCATATACCTGAATCTCAATTAACAAGTGTCAAGTGGACCAACTGCCAAGTGTGCAGGACAATAGATATTTATTTCCAATACACATTTGCATAATAGAACTTTTTCCTCATAATATTACAAATATAAGCGTAGGTGATTGTTGAAAAAACTAGTGTAGTAGGGCAATAAGATAAAACAATAGCTTGCCCCTGGCTTGCAATGTATAGATTGTCAGTAGTTCAGTAGAAATAAAATTTTTAATTAAAGAACAAAATACAAGTAAAAATTAACAGTATATCTTACCTTGATCATCTCCAAAGTCCCGAGGTAAGTCCATCGTAGGTATTAAAATCTTCGCGCGTGTTGTGAACTGAATGACTGAACTTATTAAATCGCGTCGTCGAATATCGAGCCAATTTCACGCAATTTTTTATTTCCCTTTCTCTATCGATAATAAATCAGTATCCTAATATAACACATTTATTAATTAATTCAATTTTTTTCCATATAAATTACCATATACGTCTTAATTTTTAAATGTTCATAGTAGAACAAAACGAACACCGCTCTTTAACAGCCGCCATGTTGGAAAAATTCATTGATAACGACGTCATGGGTATTGAGCGCGAATTACGCACTGAGCTTTACTAATATATCTGGAGGAGCGGCTCGGCATGAAAAAGTGTCGCCAAAAACATGGCGGATTTTGGCCTTTGCTGACGCCATATGGTTCCTCAGCCTACAGGCAAAGAGTAGAGACTACAAAGAGGGACCACTTCAGTTAAAAAAGCGTAAGGTGTTGTCGTAATGATTCGTCATGGGCGCCATATTCCTAGCCAGTGCCCTAAACAGAAGCATTTCCCCCCGGTATTAGTATCCATTTTTAATATTTCAGGGGGAGACAAGCATTCAATATTCGTCATGGGCGCCATGTTCCTAGCCAGTGCCCTAAACAGGAGCATTTTCCCCCTGAAATATTAAAAATGGGTACTAATACCGGGGGAAATGCTTCTATTTAGGGCACTGGCTAGGAACATGGTGCCCATGACGAATCATCACGACAGCACCTTACGCTTTTTTGACTGAAGTGGTCCCTCTTTGTAGTCTCTACTCTTTGCTACAGGTATTTACCACTGACCAACCGCGATCCCGAGCTTTTAAAAAGACCTTCGCCCCCCTGTTTTTTGCAAAAACTTTTATGGCTTGGTTGTTTTCGGGGAAAAAATCAAGGATAAAATAGGCTGTTTTTCGCTCGTGAACGCAAGGATTTCTAAAAATAATGTGGAAATGTTTCTTCTAGCAGGTAAGGGTCTCGAAACTTTTAATTTTATACCGTTTTACTGGCTAAGTTTGCATTTTGATTCCTGAAGTTTACAGAAGTGCGTAAAAATTTTTTGTCAAACGCTGATGCAAATTCTGTTTATTTATTGGGTATATCGGTATAAACATTTCTGTCTTCAGCATCAGGCACTGACTTTTACTTCAATAGAGCTGTTTTTGATATTATTTATATAGACAACAAGTTTTCCTTGATGAATGCTTATGGTCATGTATCCATGATTTAATATTTGCCCATTTGCAGTTTGATACTGAAGTAAATTATATCACTTGACAGTGTGGAACAATCTCTCTTTGCCTGATAAAAACATCTATGCCTCTGTGACCTCTGTTTGCATAGTAATAATTGTAGATTGAAGTGTAGATAAACAGGCAATTAACTAAGCTTGTTTTTGAAATGCAATGTAGTGTCAGTGGTGCATAAGGTAACATTTTGGGTCATGCCTCTAAACCCCATAAAATTTACATTTTACTGTTGTTTTTTTTTCCTTTTTTTGAGTAATGTGCTTGGTAAGATGCATCATGAACCTCATTTCTTATTTTACTGACCAACACCTGATGGTTATTCATCATGGGGAGTGCTGCACACTCAGTGGTTTTAATTATTGCCTTGCATGTTTCTATACATCAATTAAACACAAACAAGGTGGTAAATTTGTTTCTCATTTTATTGCAGATTTTAATGAAATGTACCAAGAACTAGAGCAAAACACTCCCACCCTAACTTATTATGTGTTCTACCATGACTGTCAACATGGATATATGTCATATTATGTGTAATATTTTTTGCAGTACAACTGTTTTCTTCAAATGTTGCGCTAACAATCTATTATCAATACCACATCAAAATTGAGAAGAGATCAGAAGTAAAAGCCCATTTGGACAACACAATGACAGTTATGTCATAGTCATAATAGTGTACAATGTAGTTTTAGGAATTATTGTAATTTCAGAAAACATCTGCACCACCAATGCAGAGATGGGAGATTCACGTCATCCTCTCAACCATCAGATGATTTAGCATTTTTACTGTAGTATCAGCATAATATAATTCCTCATGCCACTACAGGGAGCATACATTGCTCAAGTGGAGTTAGGATTACTCTTGCTAAATGTGGAGTTGGTGTTTTTCTTCAATGACTCATTGTTAGTTTAATAATTACTAAACCTTGAATTTTTTCACTTTAAATATAAACTTTAATATAACTAAGAAGTGTATCACTGTGGATTAGTTTTGTAGTAAACAAGAATACATTATTTAATAAGTTGTTAACAAAATTTAAAATCAGTAGAAATCATAAGGAGAAAAGGAGGGGGAATGCACAAAATGCATGAATAATGGAGAGATGAGAGCTTCATCCTTACTTTTATTGTCAGCAGTCAATTCCCTCACTCCATATCATACATATTACAGGTAGTACTCATTTCTTGTGTGGAGTATTTATCTCTGTGGAGTGTTGGTAGTGAAAAATTATACCTTAGTTAATTCAAATAGTTTAAACAAATAATACATCTTTCAGCTGTGTTGTTGTGGAATGGTTTTGAGGTAAACAAGTATAATAGTCAGATTATATACTGGTTATTCAAGAAAACACAAGCTTAAATATAGGGGGAAAAATGAGAGAAAGCTTGACTCAAGCAAGCATACTTGAACTATATGCTTGAACGTTGTGAGCAAAATTATATACAATATTATTTGCAGAAAATACTATAGGAGACACAAAAACGTGTATGTAAATTGCAAAATATTTGTAAAATGCAAGACTTTCAGTTCTACTATCTACAGTAAACTATAAACATGCAAGACAGTTACGAAAAACAAAAAGCCTTGATTTATATAACGTTCACATCAAAACAAGATGCGGATGGCAAAAACATTAAAGCATTATTGTAAAAACCAGGCATACAAACATAACCATATAACAAATGTTGATGTACAACAAAGCGGGCTTAAAAGCCAAAAATGCTCGTTCCTAAAAATACGTTATACTCGGCAACAATTTTAGCTGGAAATATTTTGTTTTTTGCTCGTGAATGAGAACTGCAAATTTTTCGGTTTTATACCAATCCAATTGTCTCTTGAAATATTGTTTTTACCAATATATTTCGAGGTTTTTTGTCCTTTCCTGTCCGCGATAACTTGTAAAACTTGCGCATAAGTTTTTCAAAAGTTGGTGAAGCGTCCAGCAAATGTGAAAAAAGCTTTTAAAACCCCCAAAATTTACAGCAAAAACTAAGACAAAAAATTTTTGAAAAGAAAAACAAAAAGGGGGTGTAAAAGATGAGCCTGCTTTACAATTGAGCCCAGTCAGTGGCAAATACCTTTAGGCTGAGGAACCATTTGGCGTGGATCTGGCGTCAGCAGAGGCCGAAATCTGCCATGTTTTTGGCGACACTCCGATTACTGAAGCAAGTATAGGAGCCGCTCCTCCAGATATATTAGTAAAGCTCAGTGGAATTACGCGACATAGAAAAAATTCTCCTCTTAATAGCTTACTGTGGTTTAAGTCCTATACAAACTATAGTTAATGATTTACAGTGCTTCTCAACCGGAAGCCGATTTCATACACACGACGTCGACATGCAGAGGTCGACATGCTTTATAAAATTTACAGACAATTGTTTTTTGATCTAATTACAGTTTTCCAGATGAAATAAAAAGTCCAGAACTGTACAGGAAATGGTTCAAGGATTAAACAGCTGTTCACCAGTTGAAATTGTTCCTGTGCAAGACAGCAGAGTTTGTTCGGAGCATTTCAGTTCTGAAATGTTTGACAATTAAAATGGGTTGCTTGGCGAGAAAGCAGTATTGAAATCAAATGCTGTGCCAAGAATATTTGAAAATCCTGAACTTCATAGCGGGCAAGCGACACCAACAATATTTGAAGTGCATTCTCAGGTCAGTATTTTTCACCCAAAAACTACGCGTATACCAACATAGATTAGCTTGAAGTGTTTTACATTATTTTGCATTTTTACATGTTTTTATACAAAAAATAATAGAGTTAAACACAATAATGTTCCCAATGAAAAGTACCTGCCAGGTTATAGTTGAGGACATTTTGGTAATGGTCATGATTGGAATTTGGTTAAAATATAAACGTTTAGTTGAGCATATTTTGAGTTGCTATTCCTCTCTCTTAAAGTATATGTGTA
Source organism: Muricea muricata (assembly GCA_963855995.1). NCBI lineage: Eukaryota > Metazoa > Cnidaria > Anthozoa > Malacalcyonacea > Plexauridae > Muricea > Muricea muricata. Next base: position 44,946,911 of record OY979717.1, read on the forward strand.
TGATATATTATTGAATGTGATGTCAGTACTGACAATACAACTTATAACGTGGAGATCACTTGTTATGGTTAGTGTATGATTTCTAGCATACCAGCATGCACATAGTGGTAGTACTTCAGCAACGGGTATGCATGGTTTAGAAATCCTTCTAGCCAGGCTGAGTGTTGGTTTTTGTTTCTTTAATTTATTTTCCCCTTACACTAACCAGGAAACATACCTCGCAAGCCAGGCTTTTTGAGAGTGGTGCCTTCCGCAGGCTGGCTTGGCAAATTGAAGCCCTGAATACCTAGGCATCCATTATCCATCAGTAATGCAGTGGATATTAAATAGCAACACATTCACCAATATTGTGTTTTATATATAACATAATGTACATATTTATAACAGTGAATTAAAATGGTAAATTTATTGACGTTTTCTAATTCCAGGAAGATATCGCAGATGGTTTATGGATCCACTGGAATGTCATTGGCATATATGTGTAGGTATAAGAAAAAACATACTCTGAAAAACAACATCTTGTAAACTCAAGATTCGAGCTTTTAAAAACAAGACGACAATTTTGCGGTGATATTTCGACTCTATTACAAAGTCATTGTCAAACCAGAATAAGCTATTTACAAACTTGCTATCATATTATATACAAAGAAACAGGAAGAGATGACGTATTAGAAACATTACACTATTGACATATGATGATGCTTAGGAAAAGACCACGAGTTCTTTAGACGCTCTCAATATAAATATAGAAATCCCGTGCTAAATAATGGATTGAGAGCGTCTAAAGAACTCGTGGTCTTTTCCTAAGCATCATCATATGTCAATAGTGTAATGTTTCTAATACGTCATCTCTTCCTGTTTCTTTGTATATAATAAGATAGCAAGTTTGTAAATAGCTTATTCTGGTTTGACAATGACTTTGTAATAGAGTCGAAATATCACCGCAAAATTGTTGTCTTGTTTTTAAAAGCTCGAATCTTGAGTTTACAAGATGTTGTTTTTCGGAGTATGTTTTTTCTTATATATGTGTAGACCAAGAAAGTATTGAGCTATTGTATTATTTGAAATAGTGTGTCTAAAGCACTATACTATATCACTGGAATCACAGGAAATGCTGGTTATTTTACTCAATATATTATATTACTGATTACAGAGATGGCTCGCTGGTACGTTCATGAATTAAAACATAGTGTGCAATGAACAGCGGAACCAAGGAAAGTTGTCAGAACAATTAAGACACATTTTGCTTATTGTATATGCATTATGCGTCTAACGCAGTTTACAGTATCAACATTGTCTTAATAATTTGGGGTTGTGTGTCCAACACAGTCATAATATAGGAAAATTATGGCAGATAAATGAAGGAAGTTAGCAAGTAGATTTTCCTAATATGTACAATAGTCTGTTTACTAGTTGTTGCGAGTAAGTTAGCTCTGGTATTTAATTACAATTGATCATAATGATGTATATTTTACCAGAATGCATTAGGAGCATCAAATATAAATAATGCTGAAAAAAGGTGACAAGTTGCACAAAGCTAATTGACAGAAATTTTGGCATAAGTAAGAAAATAACCTACTATGTACTGTCTGTCTTCAAAAGACATTAATTTGCTTTTTAAAAGATTTTGGACCACTATGCATACTGGTAAAATGTGTAACTGCCATCTTTTTTATTATGTTCAATTTGATGTTTATGCTCTCTGGAGCCAGAGATAACACACATCTAGTGCATGGAGACTAACCTCACCCATAAAATTGAGGTAAGACAAGTTGCTTAAAATGAAAAATATATATACTGATTAGGGACTGGTCATAATGTATAGGGAGGTGGGGGGGTGTGCCCCACCCCTGATTTTTGTATATATATACATGACCCACCCCCTATTTGGCACTGGAAATTATAATGCCCCCCCCCTCCTAGTGTATCCTTAAATTTTCATGACCCAGCCCTATTGTGACTTAAAAAATTCATGACCCTATTGACCCACCCCTCAATTTCCACATCCCCTCCCCAAATACTTTATGACCAGTCCCTTACATTTCAGTTTATAGAATAATTCATCTAAATAAATGTTATTATTTATTTATCAAACAATTAAAACAAATACATTACAATATTGAACATTAAATTATTATTAAAGCTATTAACAAAATATACACTCATTAAAATTAGTTATTAAGTGTAATATTAGTACAATTAGTAAAAATGTTGGATTTTTTGTGCCCTGTTCACCTTTTCTTTTGTGCAAGAGGCACACCAATCTTGTGTGCCCCTTTTCTCGGCAGAGCCAGCATATCATTCCTGTAAATCATGATTTAAAATTTAATAGACATAGCACAGTATATAAAAATTATTTTGTTTTTGTACAGTGGCGGATCCAGGGTAAGTCAAAATAAATTATAGCGGCTCAATTTTAAATTCAAAATAACTTTATGACAATGTCATAGGTTATGAATTTCAAAAGAATAAAATCTAACCAATGAAGTTGCTTTGAAGGTATTTTAAAATGTAAATATATCCTAGAATGAGCTGTGGTAATTTATTTTGACTTACGCTAGATCCGCCACTGTTTTTGTACATACTTGCTTTGCAGTTGTTCATTTGGTGGCCTTTTAGGCCACATTTCCAACAACACCCTAATTAAAAAAGAAGTCAATCGTATCTATTTATTGTTGTTAATTGTATTTGCACATTTTATACCAATATCGCCAATAGGCGACCGCCCCCCAATCGTCCAAGAGACTATTTTTTTCAAAACGTTGAAATCCCGGTAGAAAAGTGTTGTGGGGGGGGGGGGGTTTACCTGATAGTGAAAGAAGACCAGTTTTTGAATTTTTTGCCAAATGAAGCGACTATTTGCATTTCCAATCTAAGGCAAATAAGAATTACTTAAAAAGCCATTTCTATTTTCTATCAACTTGATGGCCTCGTAAATTCTTCTTGGCCAAACTTCCAGAGTGGGGGAACCCCTATTTTTCAGAAACCCTATATAGAATTTTAAATTTCCCCAGTGGGGATGTTGCCCAACATTCCTAAAATGAGCCCCCCCCCAAAGTCAGGGCCCTGGCTACACCCCTGTTAATACACTGTAACTCAATTCAACCTACAATTACTATTACCATACCTTTAACCTTCCCTGATGGCTGGTCAGCTTCTTGTATGGGAATAAATAAAAAGATCAATTTTTAATTTAAAAAATTACAATAATATAAAGATTTGCAAATCAGGAAATTCAAGAATGTGTTGGTAACCTATCCCTTATTACCATTTGGTATGTGCATTACAACAATATTCAATAGAAAAGAAAGTGTATAATTTTTACCATTTCCTCCTTCATAGTTTTCATCATCTACAAATTACAAAATAATACTTGGAAAATAAGATACATGTATGCAAGTAATAAACAGACTAAAGATAACTACCTGCAATGAAGTGAACAATAACCACCCATAATAATAGAAAATCAGGAAATTCAAGAATATTTGACATGTGCATTACAATAATAGTCAATAGAAAAGAAAATGTATAATTTTTACCATTTCCCCCTTCATAGTTTTCTTCATCTACAAATTACAAAAAAATACTTGGAAAATAAGACAGATAGATAGTCATGCTAGTAATATGATATAAACAGACTATAGATAACATATTACTGTTTTATAAAACTCCGATCATGAAATATACTGTAGATGAAACACCTTCATTTCGTCCTGTTTGTCTGCTAAAGGATAACAGATTGTGATAATATATTGATATTTAATTTATTTGACAGGTATGTGTGTAAGCACATTTGTAAAGGTTTCGTACATGTAAAAAAATCTCACCTTTTTTCTCTCGTTTGCTATCTGTCACTAAAAAACCACAAAATTTTCCGTCAAAGTTTTTTATTTGAGCAATAGAAAAAATATATCTACGAGCATATTGCTCTGAGCATATTGTTTAATGATAAAACAAGAACAATGAGCATTTTTAAAAAACAATTTCTTACTTTTTTTCTTCGTTTTGTGTATCTTCTTCAAAATTACTTTTGTCATCATAGAAAAAATATAATAAAAAGGTTTTAATTTAAAGTTATACTATAAACGATGTTGAGTTATCAGTGAGGGTCGATAAAAACTATTTAAATTTCAGCATTAGAAAAAGTCGCTTCGTAACTTTAATAAGCAAAAAATGTTATGAATAAGCTCTTTCATTTCAAAACCTCTAGTTAATGCAAAACATACAGTACATTAAAACTGAAACAGTCTTTAACTCAATAAAAAATTTTAGAAAATACTTACAACACTTGTGGGATCTTGATCGGATCTGATTTTTTGATTTTTTAATTTTTTATAAAATCACGGGGGTGGAAATCGAGCCCATTATCCATTGAGCCCCTATTGGTCAGCGATCATCCGAAAAAAATAGGGAACAGTGACGCGTTTTACGTCACAATCCGCCATGTTTTCGATTACACTTTTTTAACCAAAAATATTAAGGAGTGCAGTCTCCAGATATATAGTATAGCTCAGTGGCTCCGATTAGTTAATGGTTTCCGATATTAAGATCGTGTTTAATAATAAATTTCTTTACATTGTCTGCATTCTTTCAACAATTACGGGTTTCATATTCATATGTCGTGTTTGTGTTGTGTAATATAGTCTAGCTATTATGTGTCGCGTTATATGACCGTGTATTTTGGTTATTTTGTCGCACAGTATTGTTTACGAAACGGGCAAAGATATCGATATTTTCGAATACTATTCAGAATATGTTTAGTACCTTAGTTAAAAATTTAAAGAAAGAAGTGCAGGTGATATTTTGCGAGTAAGAAGGATATATTATCGTCATTTTAGTACATGCAGCATAACAGGCTCTATCACTATTGGATCATGTAGTTATGTGGCAAGGGATGGTTAAAGCATGCAATTAAGATTTTGAAGTATCCAGAGTCATCGGCGATGCACGGAGACTACTTTGAAACAATGTTTGATATGTCTTGTTTCACTTGGTTTCAGCTGTATTCCGAATCCAAAAGAACGGAGTGTATTAACAATCTTATTGACTATATTATTCGCGTGTGTAAATTAAAATTCACATCAACTGTATGATGTATTATAAATCATTTTAAAACTTGCTATATACTATGCATATTCTCTGTGGTTGTAGTATAAGCAAAATCACCAATTGGTTGCCGCTGTTCAATCGAGAAATTATGATTTTTTTTGAAGACATTGCATAAGTGAATATAAGTCCTGCGCGATGAGCATCATAACAACTGCTCATAACAACTCTTAAGCACATCCTGATATACTCATGCGATCCGAATTATTGGGATTGCAATAGCATGGGCTTGGGCGTTTTGCTGCGACGGGACTCCCGGGACCTGATTTGTCCCTCCACGGGACTTTTGTCAAGAAATAAATCTTTATGAGCACATGCTCAAACAGCATGAGCACTTGCTCATATTCTCACAATTGCTCATGAGCACTTGCTCATATTCTCACAATTGCTCATGATCACTTGCTCATATGCTCACAATTGCTCATGAGCACTTGCTCATTTGCTCATAAGGTAGATTAATATATATAGTTCTTTGAGACCTAAACACTTACATTACATATTCAAATAATTTTAAGATCCTAAGGCTGGCATGGGTTCGTTTTGCTGTGACGGGACTCCCGGGACTTAATTTGTCCCTCCACAGGACTTTGTGTCCCTCCACGGGACTTTTGTCTAGAAATAAATGTTTATGAGCACATGCTCAAACGGTATGAGCACTTGCTCTTTATATAGTCAATAAGATTGTTAAAACACTCCGTTCTTTTGGATTCGGAATACAGCTGAAACCAAGTGAAACAAGACATATCAAACATTGTTTCAAAGTAGTCTCCGTGCATCGCCGATGACTCTGGATACTTCAAAATCTTAATTGCATGCTTTAACCATCCCTTACCACATAACTACATGATGCAATAGTGATAGAGCCTGTTATGCTGCATGTACTAAAATGACGATATAAATCCTTCTTACTCGCAAATATCACCTGCACTTCTTTCTTTAAATTTTTAACTAAGGTACTAAACATATTCTGAATAATATCCGAAGATATCGATATCTTTGCCCGTTTCGTAAACAATACTGTGCGACAAAATAACCAAACAAAATACACGGTCATATAACGCGACACATAATAGCTAGACTATATTACACAACACAAACACGACATATGAAATATGAAACCCGTAATTGTTGAAAGAATGCAGACAATGTAAAGAAATTAATTATTAGACACGATCTTAATATCGCAAACCATTAACTAATCGGAGCACGGCTAGAGCGCTAGAAAACACAGTGGCTCGACCAATCAGAGCACGGCTATAGCTATCAGACGTTCTACTCCTTCTCTAGCGTGTTGAATAATAATCGGTTTTTGACTGAACCAAAGACACCAAACCAAGTGTAATCCTAACATTGATGTATGCTCGAATCGACAGTGGATTTATATAGTTTTATGCCACCAGCCATTAACCAATCAGAGCGCGACTATAGCGTACGTCACGGGGTGTACGTACGCTGTTTAACCAATCAGAGCGCGGCTATAGCGTACGTCACGGGGCATACGTACGCTGTTTTAACCAATCAGAGCGCGGCTATAGCGTACGTCACGGGGTGTACGTACGCTGTTCGACCAATCAGCGCGCGGCGTTCTCGCATACTAATTAGTGTGGCGCAACTTGCGCAACATCGCGCAGCCTCACACAACCTCACGCAGCCTCAAAAAAGGGGCTCGAAAACCTCCTACTATACTACTTTCAAGAATAGTTTTATTGTGCATAATTCTTATCGATATTATAAATAGTCAGTAATATGCTTTTAAATTATGAAAGTAATAAATTAATGTGTAAAATAGCTGTTGGGGATTGCCTCCTTTTGTTTCGCCCAACAACTTAAAATCACGATCACACAATATACGTGTATTGTAAAAGTTCACAGGTCACGTTGACATTAGATTATACCGTATCTGTTATACGGTATCCGGTTACAATCAATGAGTTAAATACTAGCGAACTGTTGTTCTAAGCTAGCGTTTGATCCAACGATCTTCCTCGAATGGTTTTTCTAATGGTTCGTCTAATGGTTCTTGGTTCTAATGTGTTTAACTATCATTTACAGGTTATATTTATACTAAATTATTGAGCAGTCATTGTGGTTTCTGACGCAAGTTCTCTACGGAAAATATGCAAATTCACCAAGTCCCTACGCATAAGTTCCGACTGCGCCTTAAATAATCTGTTGCTATGTCATGTCTGTGTGTGGTTACGAAGGCCCTAGATTATTACGATGCATTTTCGTTCCCACATCATGCACGTTTACGCTAATTTAACTACATATCTATATGCTACTAATGATTATAATATTCGATGATTATATATACGCCTTAATACGCGAATTCTATATGATTATATAATGTCTACTGTTCCTTAATAATAAACTCGAAAGTCTCCGACATAGCTAATACACTTTATTATCTGACGTAAAACTTAACGTAATTCAGCTCATGTATTTGTAGCTGCAAGTTTTAAGTTCATTAAACTATATGATATATGATATACAGTGGCGAAGCCAGCCCGACATTTGGTCATGCAAATGCAAATTTTTCAGTGTTTACAGACCGTATAAGGATCAATTTCTAAAGAAATGAATAATGATAATGATTTAAATTTGCATAGCATGACCAAATTGACGGGCTGGCTTCGCTACTGATGATATAATGACCTATCCAACGCGATTGACCTGATTGCAACTCTTAAAAAGGAATTAGGTGTCACGTCTGTCACTCGCGAGAGAAATGCCAGCAGTTTTGGGATGAAGCTGAAGATGTTGCCGATCGCATAAATCTACGTACCAGACGATGTGCGACCAATGCGAAACAGGCGACCACCAGCGGCTTTACAGGATTTTTTGGTGGAAGCTAATATCGAAGAGAATCTCGGACAAGTGGGCTTCGATGACTTTGTTCGAGATGTTTACGAAATTGTAGACAAAGTAAATGCAGAACTTCGAAAAAGATTTGACGAGAAGAACACTGCAAGGTGTTACTTCACTAGGCCTAACCTCTTCCAGCTTTCTAGATGAAGACCAACTTGTGGCTTTTGCAAAGTCGTTAAAAAAGGTAAACCTATTAAAATTTTTTATCTTCCTGTTCATTTTACAATAAAAACATGGCTAAAGCCTAAAATATACGTTCCGACGCCCGTATATTTTGCTGAAAATGTTTCGTTTACAATAAAATTATTTGCCGAGACTCAGCTCAGAGATATCCTTATAAACGTAATAAATCAACTGGTTATAGTATTCTTCATAAAAGAATAAATTTGAGTTAAAATACACATTTTCGATATATTTTCTGTTTAAAGTATATTTTTTGGCTGTGTATATTCATCTACATTTTTATATAAACCGCAACAATGTTTTGATGTTAAAGAAAGATTCGTTTTGTCGCATTTTTGCTGCTGTAAAGTACGTTTCGGGCTGTAAACTTCGTTTACAATGAAGTTATTACGGTTTATTTTTATCCTTTAGTATTGTTGAGTGAGGTTTAGCTTTTGGAAACTTTTATTCAGTTTTAAAATTTCGCTTCACTCCTTGATTTGTTTCATAAATAACACTTTTGGACCACAGTCAAAATATCGTAAAAAGCCGCTCGCTGCTGCAGACAATCAGATTGCAGGAAATCAAAAAATATGATTAGGCATGCACAAATAAAAAAATAAAAGTCTTTGCTGCATGTAAGATCTGTTGAAATAGACAATAATGTAAAATACAAAAAAAATCGGAATGAGCAAAAACGATTATAAATTATTGATTATCAATTAGGACTGCAAAGATTATCATGGATTACCTGTACAACTTCTGATTCTCTTGAATTTCTCTGCAAAAATGGCCGCCGCAATGATTTAAGCGCGCAAAGCATCATGTTCGACACACATTTTTGATACATTTTAATATAATATTAATATGATCCTGCTTATTAATAATGAATTAGTACAAAAATTACTTAAATTAGTACAAAAATTTTGCTCATTATTTTAAAATGATGAAAGAGAATGTACCTACATGATTGCTGCAGAACTCGTAAAAATATACAGCGATATTGTGCAACAAAGTATCCAATAAGCCTGATTATTATACAACTGCATTGATCAGTATGTTTTCATTGCAAAAGGAAACTTTTTTATTGAAACTCGGCAATCGCCAGGACTATATTGACAATTAGCATACATAAAGTAGCTCGATGCTCTTTGCTACATAGCCAAAAACGACCAACCTGTTCTGGCCTGATGAAAACGGGCTTAAACAATGTTTTGCTGCCAGCATTGTTCAAGATTTTCGACAATATTGTTCGGCACTGTTGAGCCTGAATTAGCTTGTGGTCAGGTGTAACAATGATGAACAATATTGTTGACAACCTTGAACAATTTGGGCAGCAAATCATTGTTCAATGCTGCTTTTATCAGGCCAGAACAGGTTGTTGGTTTTTTGCTGTGTACAACGAATTTGATTGGCTGAAACATAACTCGTCAAACCAGTTTAAGTCTTCTCTATTTTGATTTTTTTATTTTGAAACATGAAAAGTGTTGGGGACGAAAAGCAAGAAAACATTTCAAAATCAACCAACGTGTTGGATCTACAAAGAAAGTTAATGGATTTGAGTGAAATGGATCGAAGTAAATTTTTTATTATGTTTTACACACGTCAGTTTGTCAAACGGGTTTCCTACTATACAAATAAGCTGCTGTCCAAATATCGCTGTATACTTGTACTAGCTCGTTTTGCCATCGAGTTACTTGGAGCTTTTGCACAGAGTTGTATATGCTTTACTAACATGAGTTCTTTGTCACTTTACATGCCAATAAAACAATCCGTCGCCTTTTTTATATTGCAAAATAATGCATTTTTCTCATCGCGCCGTTCTAAATAATCTAAGTAGTATAGGGTTGCCGGTTCTGGCGTAACTCCAATAAGCGCCTCCTCAAAATCCAACCCGGCCACCGCAGCAAAAAAAAAGAATTCCGATATTTTAAAAAATATCGGAATTACCAATCTTCCGGGATGGGGTCGGTTGGTTCTCCTGGCCATATTAACTTCATGTCTTCAACTTTCCCAAGGTCTTCAAAGACTTAATTGCTTCCACCATCTTTGTATGGCTCGCGTAGTACGTCGACGTCCCGTCCGAAAATTTGACTTTCAAGATTCTCGGCTTGACAATGATCATTTTTATATATTAAAAAAATATTTTTTATTGAGTTCGATTTAAATTGCATTATACGCAAGGTTCATCAACGAGTCTTTTTTAAACAATTTTTCTAAGTCAAGGTCAGTCGTGTACAGGCTTGGGTGTTTTTCTCGCCAATAGCCTATTGCTAACGTTTTTACACCATCGTTTGTTATGATCCTTTTGTCATCGTTTACCGAAAGTGCAACTTTACAAATCGTTTCTGTGTAGATGTCGTGTTTCCTGCTCCTAAAGGTATTCATTGACCTATGCTGGTCGTTCCCGGTAAACAGACAGTTCTTGTAATTCTCAAACGATACTTCTTTCTTTACAACCCCTTTCTTTACCCCTTTACATTTTTTATCTTCTCCACCTTCATCCATCTTGTAGGCGTACAGTTTACTACGTAACCCAACAAACTCTGAAATCTGCCGTCCGCCCGCTTCGTCTTTTATCTTCCCAATAACTTTTTTATTCCCATTGCTTTGGATACTATGGTCTTCTGGGTAATTGCTCGTATCAAACCATTTGGGGACGTCGTCGGAGATGTCTTCATAGAAGTCATCCGTTTTAATCCCATAACACAAACTGTCCGTATCCGTAAACAGGAGGTTTGCGCGGTCACCGTACTTGTGTTTAATGTAATTATAATGGAAATCGTACATGAGCGTTTTACTTAAATCTAGGATGCTCATTCCTGAGTAAATGGGTTTCATTAAATTAATTGTCGTCTTGTGCATGTGGACGGCAACCAAATTTATTGTGAAAATATTGACGCGGTCAAAGTTTGGTTTTTTAACCAGTTTTTCAAGTTCTTCCTCCTTAGTGACTAACCGTACATCAATCCTGTTCCGTATGTTTTCCATGGTCTTTCCAAAAACACTGTTGTTCATCAATTTGAAAAAATCCTTCTCGAAATCGGTCGTGCCTTTCGTCCTCAAGTCGGTGTTCAACTGGATGTAATCTTTCAGCCACGGCCGCTCGTTAAACTTAATCCCACTATGGATTTTTGTAAGTTTTAAGCCTAAACTAATATATTGTGTTAAGTTTTCGTGGTGGATTACATATTTCTCTTTGTTGATTAGGTTTGGTATGAGTTTGTGAACCTTGTTGACTCTTAATCGTTCTGGGGCTAGGGGGTTCTCGTTGTGGCTGTCGTGGAGCTCTTTTGGGTATTCGAGGTCGACTTTTAGAATACACCCTTTTCCTTCATCCCAGTATTTTAATTCCTCTTCGCTCATCCATTCGAACCCGTCGATGGGGAGCGGTTGCGACATCGCCCAACATCGCATCGAGGTATTGGATGTACTTAGACTCTTCTTGGGGATTGTAGTCATAGGTATAAATGGGTCGGTCAGTAATTTTAATTTGACCTTGGAAATTTTTAAAGCCGCATCCCACGCAAGCCCCGGTGCCGTATAATACCACAACGGGTCTAATCCATAATTTTTATAACAGACGTCGCGGTAGTTTTCCATCACGTCGGCTAAAAGCAGGACGTCCATTTTTAAGTATAAGTCGTGGTAGTCACGCATCGTCTTGCATCCGAGTTCTTTCCAGACTTTTTGTGCTCGCCTGTATTCCTCACAGCTGATATGGGACCCGTTCAGTTTACTGTAAAATTCCTTTATGGGTGGGAGCTTATTTACTGCTAACTTATCAAACCCGGTCATGAACTCGTAAGGGAACACACCTTTTTTCATTAACAGTCCGTTCGTTCCGAACCCCCGCTCTAAATGTTTGAATTGGCCTAACCCTTTTACAAGACTATCTAAACTCTTTAACGTGAATTTCAACGAATCTAAAAATCTTATTTCTAATGTTTCTTCACGTTCCTTTTCTTTACTGTCCGTGAACGTTTTCATCACAACAGATTTACTAAACGAGATATACTTCTCATCGGTCTTTGGGATACAGTTCACTTTACCTCCTAGTAGCCTTCGAGGTTGTGGAAAAGGACCGGGACGAAGGTTGGGGTCCTCATTCTGAGGTTATATTTACTATGGGCAATGGTCTCTTACACGGTCACCCCCTAATTTCATCCCGCATGCATAACAATTGCTTGCGGGATTAAAACTTGCTTCTTCTTCGTCGGTCATATTAACCGGGATAACTTTTAAAATCTTATGTACACCTTTTAAGTCATCCTCTAAACATTTCTACAAATTTACGTCCGATGTCTTCCCCTTCTTTTTGCATTGTATACAAAACGGTTTTTGGTTTGTAAACCGTTTCATCCATACACGTAATCGTGTAACAGAACCCGCTCGGCGTATGCTGTTGGTATTGGGTCGTATCGTTCCCGATTTTATGGTTAACGGGTTTAATAAAACTTTTAGAATCAGCGTAGACGACGAAAGGGACTTTATGTAATTTTTGAATTTGTTTAAAATAAGCCGTGTCATTATTTTCATTCGGGTAGACGTGCCGTTGGTAGTCGTGGTTTTCGCACAATTCTAAATGGTCTTCGAGTACTTTTTCCGACCCGAAATGATTCAAACACCGCTCGCAAATAAACTTTTTGTGGTTGTTTTTGTTTTTTTGTCCTGACACGAGTCGACTTAGGTTTTTTACAACCCCATAGTGTTCACCGTAGTAGAATAAGTTTACTACAGTGTCAAACCTAGTTTTACTTAACCGTAGCGTGTATACTTTCCCCGTGTCGTCATCGTAGGAAAACACGTTGACGGCGGTATTGTTTTTCTGCTCGAACACGCCGATGTCTTTCATTTTTGTTGGGAATTCTCCCCAAACGTACTTTTCAGACTGTTCTCTTAAAAGTTTTGAAATTTGTCCTGCATCGCGGTCAACGGGGTGTAAAGCATGCGTGACCGCCCACTTGAAACATTCGTTGTCGTTGTTCTCCATGTTGATGACGGCCTTTTTTGATATTATTTTTTTCGGGAACGGGGCATAGCTTTTCCCGTTTAGGGTGTGAATTTTGTAATAAATATTTCAAGCATTTCTATAGAATGGAGCCTCCACCCGCTACCCAGTTTTTGGTACTTAGCGAGGTTTTCTAACATTTTTTCTTTCATTTATTGGATATTCTGTTTCAAAATTTTCTTTGGTGAACATGCTATGCGTTTTACTTCTAAAGTGCGTAATTGTGATTATATTTTCCCCCGTAGCGGCATTGGTTTTAACCATCTTACACACTAGTACGGTATTAACTTTTTTCCCAACACCGCTGGTGCTAATAATTAGCCTCCCAACAGCAGGTGTTGTATTTTCGAGGAAAACACTCGTCCCTTTATTAATACTTTGGGCGGTGACCACCGCACACGTCGTTCGATATTTTTTGCAAAAAAATTCCTTCCATAACTTACAAAAAGTTATAGAAGGATGAGTGTTAACACGAAAAGCCAAATGATCTTCTTTATTAATATAAAAATTAACCTTCAGGTTTGCCTGCTAATCCGAGCTTATTAGTTTTAAAAATAATATAATTAACACCGTTCCATGTGTAAATACATTTAGCAAAAAAACTTACCTTGATATTTTGTGTTTAAACACAGGGATTTTATGTTTTAGATTATGTTAGGGATTAAGTGTTTTAGATTTACCATAACCATAAAGCGGATTTTTTGCATTATATTTTTCCGCTAGATCACTTATAATTTTTTGTACTTTTTGATCGTTAATGGCTATTGGGATGGTATAACCTCCTTTATCGTTTTTAACAACTCCCCAAGTAGTTGTTTTTACTAAATTAAACATAACTTGTTCCATTCTACTTTATTAATATACAGGGTCCGGAAAAACGTATACAAATTTTATTAATGTTACAAAATTAAAAAGGATGGCACCAGGTAGTTTTAACTTCAATTTCATTCAACATTAACGGCGCGACAATACCACGAGCCTTTGTTGCAGTAAAGTGGAACTCGTGACCATCATAATCCTTTAAAAGACTACTTATCCAAGGTTTGTAGGTGTTAAGGTTAACATCTGGGTTCTTAAAAGTAATCCTAATATTAACGTTACCACCGTCAATTTTTAATATCATCTTTCTTTCATCATGGTCACGGACCCACAAGTAATACAAACATATAGATTTAAACCATTTGATTTCATCGTCGACTACTTTGTACAACCGCACCCCTTCTTCTTCACCAAATTTTTTTTAATAAAATCCATTCTTTATTATAAAAATTAAACGTTTTTTAGGGTAATATAATGAATGGCTACCAGACAATTAACTTGAAAAAGAACTGTTTATGATTCCAAGGAAATTATTAAACGTAACTTACCTGAATTTCTTGATTGTATTTTAACGTTTATGTTTTACGACAGCCTTCCGGTTTTTAAGGAAGACCTCCATAATAGTGTTATGTACATTGTAAAGGTGGTACCATCGGATATAGAATTTGAAATTATTTGTATATCTTTTATATCATCAATAGTTAAATATTCTAAGGGTAGGGATTTTATAATGATGTCCCTACCCTATACATTTCTCACAAAAGAAATTTTACCAGAGATGTGGAGATCACGAAAGGAAATAGAATTAAAACGACAACGTAAACTAGAGGACTTAGCTAATTTACTTGACAATAATGGAAGATATCAAGAAACACACGTCATAAGAATTATTGTCAAACCACATCTTAAAAGAATGAACAGGAAGTGGACAAATATGACTGCTCTAGAAAAGTTTAAGAGTTTGTTTTCATAACTTTTTATAAGTTATGAAATTAAATTAATTTGTAAACCCCCCACCCGCCGATCAGTCCTGCCAGTCCAACAACAACGTGCTGGTACTCTTCCATTTCGTCTGATGGCTTATAGAAATCTGATTTGTGTGGTTCTCTTTCAAACGTTTTGTCCTCGTATGTAAGTTTTTGTAAATCGTCTAACACTTTGTTTGTCTTGTTAATATCTGCGTTTGCGTCAGATAACTGTTGACGGAGTAAATCAATTTTGTTTTTATTCTCCACTTGTTTTTCGTACCACTTTTCTTTTGCTGCCGTTAATTTTTCCATGGCTTGATTATGCCTTTTCATTTCATCTTCGTGCCATTTTTATCGATGGATTTAAATAGGAATCCGGCTCCTGCAAATGCTAACGCATTAAATATTCCCGGCGCTGCTACGCTTGCCATTTATTTATTCTGAATTTTCCTTTGGGACATATTCTTTGTCTTCGAGCAATTTAACACCAACTGCACTTAATCCAATAGCGGCGGTGAGTTTGGCAAGTCCATTTAACGATGATGGGACTCCCAGTGAATCCTTTGTAACCTTTTTGCTTGCATACGAAACTCCAACAAGCCCTGCAGTAATAAGGGCTGCAGTGTATAACTCGTTCATCACGTCTTTCTTTGAAGTCATTGTTCCTTTATTTATATAGTTTGTAAGTTTGTATATTTAATTATCAAATTTACGTAGATTATTTTTAGGTGGTTCTTCCTTACTTGGTGGCGGCGGTGGTGGTGGTTCCGGAGGGTTTGAAGACGAGTATAAGTAATATGCAATACCAGCCGCGATAATTGCTGGGACAATATAACTGGCCTCAGTGGCGGATCCAGCGTGGGTTAAAATAAATTATAGCAGCCCAATTTTAAATTCAAAATAACTGTATAACAATGTCATTGGTTATGAATTTCCAAAGAATAAAATCTTACCAATGAAATTGCTTTGAAGGTGTTTTAAAATGTAAATATATCCAAGAATGAGCTGTAGTAATTTATTTTGACCTACGCTAGATCCGCCACTGACTGACCTCACTACTGCTATCACTATTGTTACTGTTACTGCTATCATCCGGCGGTGGTGGTGGTTGCTGCTGCTGGTTAGCTTTTACCCTCTTGTTGTAGTTAGCTAGGTTCCTTCCAGCTTCAACCCTTGCTGGGTTTTTTTCCGGCTTGTTTGAAGTAATTTCAGTTTTATCACAATCCATTCTTTATTATAGTCAAGAATTTGTTATGTTTTTGTTAAGACCAAATTTTAGCAACTATTCAACAAATTTGTAACAAACTTATTTTGTTAGGTTTTTGTTATAATTTGTTTAAAAACAAATTATAGCAACTATACAACAAATTTACAACAAATTTACAACCGTTCCAATTCGCGTACACGTTGCATAAACCTACACCTGTCTGCTACCCATGTACCACATCGTGGTTCTGTTGGGATGTATATTACTTGCACGTTATCGTTAAACGTTACTTTTTTCATCGTATTTATTTAATTCGTACCTGCGGTTTACCTGCGTAATAACATTTCCTTAACGCAGTCATTTTACTCCACTTTAAATTTAAATCGCGGATGTAAGGTTTTACAATGGTCCGGACGATGTAGGTTAGTTTTTTTCCCGTTCGATCGCCCGGTGGTTTTTCCAGACAATTGGAAGGATTTCATAACGGATTTGTTTATACACACCCTGTCGGTATTCTTGTTTTTCAAAGAAATTGGTTTTTAAAAATTCATGCATTAAATTCCCAACCTTATTCGTTGGGTTCAACTCACACATGTTAAATACTAATTTTGAAATAGCTTCTTTAAAATATTTCGTTTCCCTATAACGACCTGTAGCATCAATCCATAACATATTCCTCGAAAACTCTTTGAAAGCTTCGTTAAAAGGACATATTAACATTTATTTAGGGTGCTACAAAATAAATTTTGCAATTAAAATGCCACCGACTAGTGTGGTGGCAAGTAAATTTAACCCTGGCTGGTCAGGTTTACCAGATATTATTTTTTCATCATTACTTTTTTCAACGCTTTTAACAAAATTAACTTTGTTGTTTTTTCCAAATGTCATCGCGTTGGTAGCGAGGGTTAGCACGTTGTTAAAACCTTCAACCTTGTTTTTAAGGATAATCATGTCGGACGGGACTAAAATAATACCTGGTGTAATTGCCATGTTTGAAATAACGTTCGTGTCTGTAATGGCTTTTCGCATATTCACAATAGTTATAGACTGGTCGCTTTGGATTATCGTATCGGCGACTAATTTTTTAAAAACTTCTTGTGTTTGGATTGACATTGCTCCTTTTTCGACGATCGGCCACCGCGTTTGTGCTTGCGCACCTAATACGCAATAAATATAACATTCTACGCTTTGTTGGAATTGTAATTGTCCTGTTTTCGTTAACCCGTTCGACTTATCCGCAACAAAGATTTTGTAATCATCTAAACTTTTTATGGTTTGCGCGCCTCTTTTTTCGTACGAAATTCCAACTTGACCTGAATTGTTTTTACTCATGACAATCTTCGCATTCCTAACTGTACCTCTCGGTTGTTTTGAAATCCAATAACTTAATTGTTCACGTCCAGAATGGAATTCGCGGGTCCATGTGTAAACCTCGGGTGTATTTTCTATAATAAGGGATTTCATTTCTTGAGTAATGTACCTTACCATTTGGTTTGGTTGTCTGATAAACCTTTTCATGTGAAAGTAAAGGTGGTACCGTGCCATGCTTGAAATAATATTATTGGACGACGTAAAATGTTTTGTGCTTATTCCGCACGAATACGTTGTAATGTAAGCGGCAAAAAGCGCAGCTAAATATGAACTGGTTGTGTATTCGTTCCCGTTGTTTTTTATGCCGAACGGTGGGAAAACTACATCAAATCCTAATTAGTTTGTGACGTAAATTTTAAACGCGTTTACATTTAATAAGCTAGTCGGGTTTTTCGTAAACGGTTGGACCATGCCGCCCGTACCCCATATTCTTGGCGACCAGTACAATTCTCCCGAGTATAAGTTTTCAAACGATCTCGTTGTAATATCTAAAAATTGTTCGTCGCGGACTTTAAACGAAGCGCTCGTCCCGGTGACGTCACCGGATTTCGATAAGATAACGTTAAAACTAAACCTGCTCAAATGTGCGTTCGGATATTTTTTTATAAATTCATCTTTTAACTTTTTTTTGTCGCCTTAAGGTTATTTAAGACTTTATTATAATTCTCACCGTAATATTTCCTATAAGACGTTTCGTACTTTTTAAAGTCTTCTTCCATTGATTTAATATCCTTAGTATCTTTAATCGGGATCCACGACCGACTATCGTACCCTAACCATTTTACTAACGCCATTCCGTTCTTTTCCCGAAGTATTTTTTCTACCCTGTACGTATCGTCTTTTTTGTTAACGACAGATAATTCTTGTTCGTAAAATTTCCCGATAATCGGTTCCCCTTCATGGTCCTCTATTTCGTAAACGGTAGGGTCTCCTCAAAATACTTTTGATATTTTAAAAATTTCCTCTGTAAAATTTGCTTCGTAGCCTTTTGCAAAAACATTTTTATATTTACTAACCCTTACCGTATCCCCGACCCTGAATTTAGGTAACGGTGGGTCCCCAGTAGCATGTCCGTATAACGTTACCCATACTAACTTTTCGTTAGTCTTGTTCACGTCTTTTGGTTTCATATGAATGGTGCTGTGTTTGGTATTGTTATAATTTTTTGTAAAACCGTCTAACACGTCAACCCAATTATACGTTCCTTTACTGTAAAAATATTTCCACATCTTTTTTTTAAACGTTCGGTTAAACCTTTCTACGATAGCGGCTTTTTTATCAGATTGCATAGAAAAATAATTAATGTTAAAGCTTTTCTCTAACACCAACGTTATAAAATTCTTTCCCTTCGTCAAACTGAGCAACGTTAGGGTATTTACCAAATCTTGTTTTAAAGTCATCTAGTAGTTGTTCAACAGCTTTGGTCATATTTTTTGAATCCTTCCTGTAAACGGGGACCGTAAAAGCATACCGGCTAACGATTTCCATAGCTGTTAATATCCACCGGTACCCTTTGTTTTTACTCGCGTACCTCCCCATATCCACGAGGTCCATTTGAATTTGATCAGCAAGGTTTTTTACATAAGTTTTTCGGAATTTATGTTTTTTCACAACGGGTTTAAGCCTCGTATATGTATCTTGCGCTTCCAAACATTCTTTTACGAGTCTCCTACTGGTTTTTAATCCACCAGCTTTTGCTTTTTGATATAAATTTTCTTTGGATTGGTAACCTCTAGAGGGAGAATAATATGTATTCCTTAACCACTGTTCGTTAGTAAATTCATTATCGTCCATTTTTTATTTATGTACAAATCAAATAACACGTCTACACCAACCGTTTCGCTAATGTTGGAATCTATAGAAAAATATATTCTGTTTATACTTCCATTTTTAATTACAACTTGGCTGTCGACGTCCTTATAAAAACTATTTGTCCCGTTCAAAAGTTGGTTGGTTGGAATCGGGACCGTTACTAGCGTACAACTCCTCGCACCATTTGAATTAAAATTTTGGTTTAAATCGATAAGGTCGCAATTAATAGTAATGTACCTCAACCCTCTATTTACGTCCACTTCGCCCGGTGATGTCTCTCACGTCCTGCTATTTATAAGTTTACCTTCAGGGAAACCAAGTAATTTTCCAATTTCCCGTAAATTTAGGTCCGTTTCCAAATAAATTTTACATTTCATGCCGACCAATTCTAATTTTATATTGTTCCCAGCCAACCGCTTTTTTATTTTTGCAAACGTCCAGTACCCCTCTTCGAAAGGAATTTTTTGAGTTCCGCTTAAAATATAACCACCGGCATTTTTAAATTTCCAGTAGACTGTTAGGTTTTTTAAAACCATAACAGACCTATTTTGTTTGTTAATGCACGGGTCTGAATAAAGTGTTCTTTTATTACCCTCTATAAAAACAGTAAGTTTATTCATTTATTAATAAATGGATGACATTGAACTAGAAGATATTTCAAGTGAAACACCGCAAGTTGAAGTTGAAGAAGGTGAAACAAGTTTTATCGAACCTGAAGATGAAAGTGTTCTTATCATTGACGGGTCCAACCCAGTTTTTACGCGGGTAGACGGACCTTCAACATCAAAAGAAATTCCAAACGTAGGACACGATGTAGGTGTTATACGACGGCGCAAATTTAGATTCCGTAGACTCGTAGAAATAAAAAAGCCTCGGGTGGGATTCGAACCCCTGTCTATTCTATTAGAAATCGCGCGCCTAAACGACTGAGCTAACAACGAGCTAGCTGAAAACCGTCAAAACAATTTCTATTTATAATAAAACTTCGTCTAATCGAGACGAGAGGAATCTGGGAACCAGATCAATGATGCTACCGACCATTAAAGATGCTATCGACCGTCTAAGGTTTCTAAATAAGGTACGACGGCATATCATATACGATAAAAAACAATTTTTAAAAAAAGGATTAGGAATTAACGTAAATAAACGGGACGGGCCTAACGCGTCAATATTATTTGACAAATTGAAAATTACAACAGGGAAAAATAATAAAATTAACGGTGCCACGTATAAAGGGAAAAAAATATTGGTTTAAAAAAATCGGAAAATGAAGTACAGTTCAGACAAAAGTAAATCTTCGACAGTTGCTGAATTTAAAAAACTTTTAAAAAAGCGTATACAACGAACATAAAAAAGTTTGTCGGCAATGATGGAAGAACATACGAACATCGATATCGAAGAAGACGATGTCGAAGATATTTTAAGTAATGTTGACGAACAAATTAATGATGAAATAAGCGATAGGGTAGCAAGGCTAGAAATGACGGGCACCGAACTTCGGGAACTAAGAGGGATTTTAAATGTAAGAGGAAATTCTGGAGGGGAAAAACTTAACGCATTAGACATCGAAATTGACGATTGGAAAAAAGAAGCTGCAAAAAACAGCGGAGCAAAAAAAAACTTTACGAAACGATTGTAGAAGTTGGAGAGTTAAAAGCCGATCAAATCCAACTAAACTTAAATTTAAAACCTGAAACGGATTTGGTGGAAGAAATAGTAAAAACCAAAACTGAAAATAGCGTTCTCTTGAAATTTAAAAGGTTTAAACGGTGGGTAAGTGAGAATATTGTCGGGTTGTCGGCTGTTACCATTTCAATAGCTGGTATTATTACAGCTGCTGTTATGAGCGGGAAAAGTGCTGTTAAAAAGGTGGCCGGGCTTTAAAATTTTTTGCAAAGTCTACGTATAACGTTGGGAGAAAACTCGGGCCCGTTTTTTCTGCATTAGGAACGGTTTTATCGAAATTATTAACGTTTAGTGCTAGCACGCTATTATGGTTAGCTAATAATTTATGGGCATTATTTTTATTAGTGGCATACATTATTTACAATAAGAATAAATGACAAGTGTAACAAGTGTAACCAGTGTTATAAGATTTTTTTCTGAACATACAATACGTTCCTGGATGAATTTATCCGATTACACCCTTATGAATTTGAATTACAACTTTTAAAAGTATACCCGTGTTCGCACGAAACGATTTTAGAAGAAGGGTCGAAACATTTAACCGAGCAAGTTGAACAAATTATTTTAAATAGGGACGTCGACGGACTCGTTTTCCTCGTACCAGAAAATTATAGACCGCTTGCCTACCAAATCGTAATCGAATTGGATGAAAAAACAACGGGTACGTTATGGAAATGATTAACTTTTTTGTTAAAATTACTAGAAAATTTAATACATGCATGCGGCAACCCCTCGCCACTAACTAAGAGCATGCGACTAAATTTTCGGAATTATATGAAGTACTCCTGTAGGTTGTTGTCATAGCAACACGGCAATTGTTATTTTTTCTGTATATTTTTTCAAAATGACAAAATATTGAGTTTTTAATCCTATTTTTGTTGACAATTTTTTTTAAATGGCACAGCATTTGTCATCGGTCTGTTATTACGCCTAATGTAAGCTTAAATTTGGTATAAATTACGACCTATTAATTACATTAATAATACGAAGACAGTCTTGCATTTACAAAACATAAACTTACTCTGGAATTTAAACAGTGAATAGACTGGATGAGTACGGCTACGCTGGCCTTTATAAAGCATGAAAACACAAGTATAAATACGAATTATCAACAAACTTGCCTTGTGTTTTACGCCATAGTCAATTGTTGACGCTTCTCTGTATTTTCCCCGAATTAATCTCTCTTCAATCTTCTTTGGCAGTCTCCTCGAGCCTTTGTCGTCGTCTACGCTCGTTTCGCCTAGCTAAACGTTGTGCTTCCTCGTTTTCCTTTCGTTGCCTGCTTGACTGCATATTTGTTGACCTGATAAATGCTTTTTATTTAATTTTTCAACAATAAATTGTTGTTAAAGTTCCCAAAACTTTTTGCAAAAATGCAAAATATTATAGAGCAAAAAGCTAACTAAAGTTAAATATTTGCTGACAGTTGAATAACTTGAATTCGTAATTAATCAATCAACAATAGGGATGCATATCCTGTTTCTTTCCCCAGTCACACCTGTTTGTTGTTCGCATGTACGCTGTCCATTTTAGTGCTAAAGTTATGTAGCGATATTGTGACAAATCAATAAATAAATAAATAAACAATAAATTTTAAATCTGGCCAATCAGTGTTAGCCATTCATGATAGTCCGCCATATTGTTGAGATCAGTGAGGATGACGTCATGACATACCATTTTTACTACCTAACTACCACCAGCAACGACTTTCAACTCCCCTAATAAACAAGGGCAGATTTCGTTTTGAGCCAATCAGAGCGTTGGTTTACATTTTCGCTCTCGACCAATCAGAATGCGTAAAACGCCAAAACGTAAACAAAAGGAGTGAGAAAATAACATCGTATTCTAGATTCGATAATTATTTTTACGATTCAAGACCAACAGATCCGAATAAAGCATGCTTTTTTCTCCAATTTCCTCGTCCGCATTTTTAAATTTCCAATTATAACACGAAATATCGATGTTTGAATAACCGTGTTTCGGCAGCCGTAAAATGGCCTCCATATTAACGAACCTAACTAAAAATGCATCTAATTCTTTAAAAGATTTGTAGTTTTTCCACGACTCAAGTGCTATGTTATCGAAGAACAAGCCGCAGATGTTCTTGTAAGTTGGTTCTTGTTGTATTATGCCAAATAAAACTTGCGCGGAGCACTTTATTTTCACGTTCTTTTTTGCCCGTAATGGTTCGAACTCGATTGATACAATTTCTTAAACTTGAAAAAGGCGGGAATAATAGCAAAGCGAAAAAAGAACACTATCCTTCAACACAAAAACAGCAAAAGCGGCAAGATGCCTAGATTTCAACGATCGTGCAACAATCCTCTTCACCAGGTTTGGGCAAAACGTGACAGTGAAAAGGTTATTAACCTTAAACGCCATGGTTTTTTGGCAGTCGCGTACGCTTTCGAAAAATACATCGAGGCGGAATTAGATAAGTGCCGCTATAAGATCAATAATCTTTGTACCACCTGCCTTAAAACGTGTTTAAGTAAACGGCAATTCACAAAATTTTTCCAAAAAACGATGCTGATGGCTTGGAAAAGAAAATACAAAGTCAGGTGAGAATACCTACCCACTAAATCTAACCTACTATGTTGTTAGATCTAAAAGTGTTTAGAGGAGGAAAAATATAATTTTGTTTTCACTACCAAAAAGCATAAAACAGTATCCCCATTAGATCTTTCCCTAGATACTCTATTTATATTCTCAGCAAATTTATACTTGAATTCATACATCACATTCACCTGTCAAACACCTGATCAGGATCAACAACAAAGCCCAAGCGAAGCTGCCACATCAACAACCAGCCAGAGTTCACAGAAGTCAACTATTTTGGACAACTTGTGCCAGTCAACTGATCATCAGAATGAACCTGAAACAATCAACAGTCAAATGAGTGATTCAACAACAATAACCCTGAGCTCCCCAAGCCAAACAATTGGCATGGACAGTGGTGATGAATTTTCTAATGGTACCTAGTTTGTTTGGTGATAGGGTTGTAACCAATAAAGTACTTCCACTTGGATACACATCAGTGGAACAAGCACCAAGTCCAACCAGGTAAATATAAAACAGCAAACAAATAAGCAGGGGGAGGCCATTCCTAAAGCAAATTTGGAAGTGAATATTCACTCAAATACAAAGCCATATTAATGTTTGATCTAGTAAAATTTGCTGATCTAAATTATTCATGCACTTGCTTAGTTAAGTATAAATATAACAGGGTATAATTTTGGAATATTAGTCCATAAACATTGGTGCAGAACTAAAAGGCCAGTCAATTTCTGCGATGAATCAAAACAAACAGATGCGTGAAGATTGTTTACGTTTCCTGGCAGACAAATACGGATGAGTGATTTTTCTCACTCCACGTTCATAGACAACAATAGGCTATACTCTCGGAACTTTCCTGTGTATTTTTGCCTGGCAAAAAACGTAAAGAAAGTTTACCCATCCAAATAATCTAGAATTTAATCGACGCAACTAAGTTACTTACTGGAAAGTTTTCCATCGTAGAAAATGCGATTTGCCCGACTGCGACAAGAAAAGTCCCCTTTGGATGGTTTTCCGCGGTTGTGGACATTCTTTCCACATCGAGTGCACCCTGCCTGATCTGAGTGTTTGTCGCATTTGTGAATCCACATTGCACACGAAGCTCGAAACTCTTGGCCACACAACAAACGAGGCTGTTTCCTCTAACACTGACAGCACTCCACGCGATCACGATCAAGATGATCAAGACGAAGACACGAGTGACGACGATCAAAGCGATGATGATGATATGTGCGAGGACCAGTCAGAAAACAACGATGCCAACGACAGAATTACGACGTTATTGGAACGAATTAGCCTTTGGAAAATGCCTGACGCCCCACACCAATAAATTCTTTGAAAAATTCTAATTCCTCCTCGTAGATTTATAAGTAAACACTCCAAACAGCACAGCTCGTATCATCGCATTCTTCTGCAAACAACAGCGCTTACCGGATATGACAATTAGAGTGATGACGAACTTCCGACAAGCAAATTTGGGTAAATATGCAAATTATATTGTTGTGGGACTCGGAATAGTTGAATGCCGCACTCTTGTGGTAAAAGTGCAAATCTTTCAAAGCATTTTTAGTTAGGTTCGTTGATATAGAGGCCATTTTACGGCTGCCGAAACACGGTTATTCAAACATCGATATTTCGTGTTATAATTGGAAATCTAAAAATGCGGACGAGGAAATTGGAGAAAAAAGCATGCTTTATTCGGATCTGTTGGTCTTGAATCGTAAAAATAATTATCGAATGGTACCGAAGCCCTAGAATACGATGCTATTTTCTCACTCCTTTTGTTTACATTTTGGCGTTTTGCGCATTTTGATTGGTCGAGAGCGAAAATGTAAACCAACGCTCTGATTGGCTCAAAACGAAATCTGCCTTTGTTCCCCTAATACGAAATTAGTAACCCTCGCCCCGGGCTTACGCCCGGAACGGCGCTTCGCGCCGTTGGCTCGGGGACTAAAAAATATACTACTATAATAAAAGATGGAACAAGTTAATTTAAACGAAGTCACTCCAGGCTACGACAAGTTTGAAATTTCGGAAGAAGTTGTTCGGAAAAAACTATTTACCGTCGATACGTTTAGCCCCGCATCAGCAAACCCTGGTGCTAAATTATACATTAAATTACCAGACTTTGGTGCTGGTGAATGTTTAGTACCAAATTCATTTTACTTGACAGGGGTATTTAAATCGAACAACACAAAGTCATGGTTTTGAAACAACCTTGGAAAACTTTTAGTAAAAAGTTTACAAATTACAATTAAGACAATAATTGTATACGATAACGTAGACGAAAGCCATTTTGCTGTTTACAATGATTTGTGGATGACCGAAAAACAAAGGTCGGTTTTGAAAAATGAAGGGATCCTGTCGGAAAATATCCGGAAACTCATGTCTAAAGACGACAGCGCAAATAAATCCAATGCGAGCGATAATACAATGGTAGAAGTATTAAACGGACGTATAAAAATTAAACTTGGTTAGATTTTAAATAATCACGGTTTGTACCCTCCTGCCGGAATGGACAACGCAAAAATTTGTTATATCATTACGTTACCAAAACCGGAAGAAATCATGGTTGCACAAGCCAACCAATCCATCACCAACTACTTATTAGATGACTTAAAATTTTAATATACAACTATACAAAACCAAAGCTTTTACAATGATGTGTTAAATTCTTTCCCGTCAAGAACGTAAATGCTTAACCATATTACGATGGAAGAATTAACCACTTAGGAAAAAGGTGCTACCACTAATTTTACATGTACTGTTAATGCACCGTACGAAAGCATGAAATATATTGTATTACTGTTTAAGAAACAAAGTGCAATCACAGACAGCGAAGAGTTTGTCTGCCCGCCAATTAAAAAAGTAAAAGTTTCGTACGAAGGTAATCCAAATGCTGTTTATAGCGGAGGGTTGGAAAGGAGCGAGTTTTTTGCCGAAGCGCAAAAAGTCTTTTTAAACGACGAACTTGGAACTGTTACCATGGAAAATTATTATAGTAATAAGTTTGCACTCGTCGTTGACCTACGAACATTCCCCGACAATAATGTCGTTGGGACTGGAATAAGGATCCTAAATACACAAAAGGGTATTACGTTAACTATTGAACGAGATGGTGCAACCGAAAATTTAAATTGTTACATTTACGTTGTAGGCGATGCACGTGTTGGTATTGATAGTTATTCATTTTCCGAATTCATTAAATAAATTATGGAAACTCCTTTTAATATGATTATTGTTGGTATGACTGGTTGTGGGAAAACATACTACCTACTCAATATGATTGAAAATGAATATAAAGGTCATTTTGACTATATTTTTTTAATTTGCCCAACCTATAATTACGTACCAGGAATGGAAACATAAAGACGATAAAAAATTTTTCCCTATCCATTGCGATCAAGATGCCGTCGAATCGTTTTTAAAATACATTACAGATAAATTTAGCGGTACCAATAGTCTTATTATCTTCGACGATTGTTCGCCCAGCCAGTCCGTCAAAAACAGGACGAGCGAAATGGTCCGGCTCGCGTTCAGCGCACGTCACTACAGGTTCAGCACCATCGTTATTACCCAACAACTAACGAGTGTTTGTAAACCGTACAGGGACAACACGTCGATGATGGTTACGTTCTATAACCCAACTAAAGGTGATATGAAAACGTTTATAGAGGAAAGTTTGGACGTCTCAAAAGAAGAAGAACGTAGTATAATAGGAAAATTAAAAAATAATAAATATGCAAGGTTAGAAGTATTACGCACGCACCCTTACACACATAAAATCATATATTAATAAACGATGGATCCTAATATTAACTTTGACCCACCGCCTAATGAACCTGAAGAAGGACCAATTGAAGATTTACGTAGTGATTTAATTTCGTTATCTGAGAAAGAAAAAGTTAATTATACGTCAAAATACCTCCAAAAAGCAAGTAGAAATGCTTTAGAAAAAATAAAAAAATATGACCGGGAGCAATTAGAATTAACAGTTGAACTTTTTTCAAATATGATAATTCATGAATTTACAAAATTCCTACACCGGGCTAAATTACTTCAAGACCCTGATGAATTAGAAAAGAATTTACAGGCAAACAAATTATTTAAAAGGGAAGTTAAAAAAATCCTTAGCGATATAGTGTCAACATTTCCTCATATTGGACTTATATCTGGTGGGTTTACTACAGCTGAGCAAGTAGTAAAAGAACGTGTTGTTGAAGATGGCCGTAAAATGAAAGAACCACCTGATACTGACCTTGATTCGTAAATTCCATATACAATGACGTATATGAAATTTTTTTTAAGCTCTTGGATAAAGGGGCGGAGCCTGTTGTTGTAAGTACTCCCTAACTGTTTTTTTCTTTGTTATTTCAGTTTCAACCCCCTTCAAGTCATCTTTACCAGATTTCCTTTTCTTTTGGTTTTCCCTAAACTTTTTTATCGACTTAATTGCCCTCCCGTCTAAAAACGCAACAATCCCACCGAGCACGGCAATGACAACAGTAGAAGGAAAAAATATAGCAACGGTCACGCCACCGGCTATAAGGAAAAATTTCAATACTGATTTTCCAATTAATTTCATTTTTTTCTTATTCGTCT
Source organism: Muricea muricata (assembly GCA_963855995.1). Lineage (NCBI taxonomy): Eukaryota > Metazoa > Cnidaria > Anthozoa > Malacalcyonacea > Plexauridae > Muricea > Muricea muricata. Next base: position 44,975,079 of record OY979717.1, read on the forward strand.
TCCCTTTCATTTTAGCCAATTCGACCGTTAACTCATTTTTTAACTCTTCAAGTTTCTCTACGGTAAAGTTTACTATTTGATCCATCGTTTATTTATATAAATAAATGATAGAATTAATAGGATACTGAATTTACTTACTCACTTTAAACAAACTTTTAATACCTCAACCGAATATAATTTTAGTTCCTACACCGTCTGCACCACCACCGCTGCCTTACACGTCTTGTACCGCACCGGGGAAAAAAGGGGGTGAAACAAGTGTAACCAGTGGAACAAGTGTTTTAGAATCAGTTTTATCAAAAAGGTCTATAAAAAAATGAGTTTATACTTAGGATATTCACCGGGTTTAGAGACAATCGAAGAAGATATCGATATGAACGGGAACAGAATTATAGACCTCCCATCACCGACTATGAATTCGGAACCAGTTACAAAAGGGTATGCCGATACACATTACTCTGGTGGTGGGGGGGGGGGACGCGAGGACCAAAGGGAGATAAAGGAGACCAAGGTGACACCGGCCCACAGGGACCGAAGGGTGACAAAGGAGACACCAGTCAGCAAGGATTTAAAGGTGACCCTGGACCACAGGGTCCGAAGGGCGATAAAGGATAGTCGTAGTTCTTCAAAAGGTCCCAAAGGTGACAAGGGTGATACCGGTCAGCAAGGACCAAAGGGAGGCCAAGGTGATGTTGGTCCGCAGGGACCGAACGGTGATAAAGGAGACACTGGACCGCAAGGACCACGGGGTCCAAAAGGTAGTAAAGGAGATAAAGGGGACCAAGGTGGTTCTGGTGGAACGCAAGAACCAAAGGGTGATAAAGGAGCCCAAGGTGACAAAGGACCTAAAGGCGACCAAGGTGATCAAGGACCTAAAGGTAATACCGGACCACAAGGACCGAAAGGTCCTAAAGGGGACAAAGCGGATACCGGTCCTCAAGGGTTAAAAGGACCTAAAGGTAATAAAAGTGACCCTGCAATCCTGGACAAAACATTGACGACACTTTTCCTAATATCGTCATCTTCTTAGCTCATTGTTATTACATAGAACAAGCCTCCCCCATTCCCCCACCGATCAATGTTGTGTAGCTATTTTCATTTCTTACAGATTCAACGTTGTTTTGGGGGCGAGGGGGTAAACTGAGGGGCCCGTTTTGATGTTTTTTCATTAGGTACGCACATGTCGAGCAAATAATTAGAGTGTAGTCAATAGTTTTGTCCAGGATTGTCTGCGAGATGATGTTTCAGGTATACAATCCCAATACGTAATCTATTTCGCTCTGTGCAAAAGCCAGAATTTTAGTGTTTTGTATATGTCTGTTTATACCTTTAATTTCAATATTTTGGGTAGTGTAACCAAACAGTGGCGATTTTTGTAATAATCGTAAGCATAAATATGCGGGCCGGCTTATGATAGGCAACTAACTTGCTAAACTACATGTATTAATTCTCATGCAACTGGTGTATTTATATTTAATAAATTAAAAGCAGATAAGAAAAAGGGAAGCGATTAAGATATTAAAACCGGGCATTGTAGATAGATTATTATGTTTACTATCAAACTATAAGATTCAAGCTAATCAGTTATACATAGTATATGTGCAAGTATATTACTAGTTTGGCTGTATCATAGTTTGGACTGAGTTGAAACATTGTACTGCATGTATCGCGCATTTGTAAATTTGGTCCTTATAAAACATTCACATTGACTGAATGTATGCGGCTAACGGAGTAAGCGTGTCCCAACTATAAACTTTTCCCGGTTGACGTATTAACCAAAGGTGGTATTTTGAAATTGGCGAACTGCTAAAGCAATTGTTACTATGGAAATTGCGCGCGCAGACGGTGCACCATTGGTGCACCGTGAGAAATTAAAATATATAATAATAGTTATTTCTATGTCGGAAAATGGTGAACCGTTGAGATTTCTTAAACTAAAGGATTTCTAAATTATTTAAAAACGTGAAAATACTAATAATCACTTGTTGTAGTAATTCCACCTTCAATTTTACGATCTAATGTAAATCGTGCCAAAATACGGCCAATTCAGTGCTTGCGCGTGTGGTGTACCGTGAATATCTCATTGCGTCACGTGTAATTCTATCCCCCTATATTGACTTCGGCTAGTTAAAGTAATGGATTTTGTTGTATGATTTTTTGCCAAGTATTTCTACTATGTAAATATGTTGCAAGTTAGCGCTAGAACCTATTGGTTACTGAATATAACGCGTTGGTTCAGCAGTTCTATATATCATTATGATATTGTTCATTCATTCATAAACGGCCGGCACGCACAATTGCTTCATATCGTGAGAAGGTGCCAGACTACCGGGCGATTTAAACCTGACAGACTATTTCTGACCTAAAGGTCATTTATTGCTTATTACGTAAAAAGATCGCTTACTTCATGTATGTTCGAACTTTCAGGCTTTTGCAAACAGATCAGCACGTGTTTATCGCAATTTCACATTATTCCCTCTTTAGCTGATACAAAAATTATAATTCTATTTGTAACGTTTCAATGAAAGACATGCATCTTTTGACATATTAACAAGGCCACGTGTATGACCGACATCCTTTCTCACCACAAAAATAAAAAAAAAATGAACAATCCTGGACAAAACATTGACGACACTTCTCCTAATATCGTCATCTTCTTAGCTCATTGTTATTACATAGAACAAACCTCCCCCATTCCCCCACCGATCAATGTTGTGTAGCTATTTTCATTTCTTACAGATTCAACGTTGTTTTGGGGGCGAGGGGGTAAACTGAGGGGCCCGTTTTGATGTTTTTTCATTAGGTACGCACATGTCGAGCAAATAATTAGAGTGTAGTCAATAGTTTTGTCCAGGATTGTCTGCGAGATGATGTTTCAGGTATACAATCCCAATACGTAATCTATTTCGCTCTGTGCAAAAGCCAGAATTTTAGTGTTTTGTATATGTCTGTTTATACCTTTAATTTCAATATTTTGGGTAGTGTAACCAAACAGTGGCGATTTTTGTAATAATCGTAAGCATAAATATGCGGGCCGGCTTATGATAGGCAACTAACTTGCTAAACTACATGTACTAATTCTCATGCAACTGGTGTATTTATATTTAATAAATTAAAAGCAGATAAGAAAAAGGCAAGCGATTAAGATATTAAAACCGGGCATTGTAGATAGATTATTATGTTTACTATCAAACTATAAGATTCAAGCTAATCAGTTATACATGGTATATGTGCAAGTATATTACTAGTTTGGCTGTATCATAGTTTGGACTGAGTTGAAACATTGTACTGCATGTATCGCGCATTTGTAAATTTGGTCCTTATAAAACATTCACATTGACTGAATGTATGCGGCTAACGGAGTAAGCGTGTCCCAACTATAAACTTTTCCCGGTTGACGTATTAACCAAAGGTGTTATTTTGAAATTGGCGAACTGCTAAAGCAATTGTTACTATGGAAATTGCGCGCGCAGACGGTGCACCATTGGTGCACCGTGAGAAATTAAAATATATAATAATAGTTATTTCTATGTCGGAAAATGGTGAACCGTTGAGATTTCTTAAACTAAAGGATTTCTAAATTATTTAAAAACGTGAAAATACTAATAATCACTTGTTGTAGTAATTCCACCTTCAATTTTACGATCTAATGTAAATCGTGCCAAAATACGGCCAATTCAGTGCTTGCGCGTGTGGTGTACCGTGAATATCTCATTGCGTCACGTGTAATTCTATCCCCCTATATTGACTTCGGCTAGTTAAAGTAATGGATTTTGTTGTATGATTTTTTGCCAAGTATTTCTACTATGTAAATATGTTGCAAGTTAGCGCTAGAACCTATTGGTTACTGAATATAACGCGTTGGTTCAGCAGTTCTATATATCATTATGATATTGTTCATTCATTCATAAACGGCCGGCACGCACAATTGCTTCGTATCGTGAGAAGGTGCCAGACTACCGGGCGATTTAAACCTGACAGACTATTTCTGACCTAAAGGTCATTTATTGCTTATTACGTAAAAAGATTGCTTACTTCATGTATGTTCGAACTTTCAGGCTTTTGCAAACAGATCAGCACGTGTTTATCGCAATTTCACATTATTCCCTCTTTAGCTGATACAAAAATTATAATTCTATTTGTAACGTTTCAATGAAAGACATGCATCTTTTGACATATTAACAAGGCCACGTGTATGACCGACATCCTTTCTCACCACAAAAATAAAAAAAAAATGAACAATCCTGGACAAAACATTGACGACACTTTTCCTAATATCGTCATCTTCTTAGCTCATTGTTATTACATAGAACAAACCTCCCCCATTCCCCCACCGATCAATGTTGTGTAGCTATTTTCATTTCTTACAGATTCAACGTTGTTTTGGGGGCGAGGGGGTAAACTGAGGGGCCCGTTTTGATGTTTTTTCATTAGGTACGCACATGTCGAGCAAATAATTAGAGTGTAGTCAATAGTTTTGTCCAGGATTGTCTGCGAGATGATGTTTCAGGTATACAATCCCAATACGTAATCTATTTCGCTCTGTGCAAAAGCCAGAATTTTAGTGTTTTGTATATGTCTGTTTATACCTTTAATTTCAATATTTTGGGTAGTGTAACCAAACAGTGGCGATTTTTGTAATAATCGTAAGCATAAATATGCGGGCCGGCTTATGATAGGCAACTAACTTGCTAAACTACATGTACTAATTCTCATGCAACTGGTGTATTTATATTTAATAAATTAAAAGCAGATAAGAAAAAGGCAAGCGATTAAGATATTAAAACCGGGCATTGTAGATAGATTATTATGTTTACTATCAAACTATAAGATTCAAGCTAATCAGTTATACATGGTATATGTGCAAGTATATTACTAGTTTGGCTGTATCATAGTTTGGACTGAGTTGAAACATTGTACTGCATGTATCGCGCATTTGTAAATTTGGTCCTTATAAAACATTCACATTGACTGAATGTATGCGGCTAACGGAGTAAGCGTGTCCCAACTATAAACTTTTCCCGGTTGACGTATTAACCAAAGGTGTTATTTTGAAATTGGCGAACTGCTAAAGCAATTGTTACTATGGAAATTGCGCGCGCAGACGGTGCACCATTGGTGCACCGTGAGAAATTAAAATATATAATAATAGTTATTTCTATGTCGGAAAATGGTGAACCGTTGAGATTTCTTAAACTAAAGGATTTCTAAATTATTTAAAAACGTGAAAATACTAATAATCACTTGTTGTAGTAATTCCACCTTCAATTTTACGATCTAATGTAAATCGTGCCAAAATACGGCCAATTCAGTGCTTGCGCGTGTGGTGTACCGTGAATATCTCATTGCGTCACGTGTAATTCTATCCCCCTATATTGACTTCGGCTAGTTAAAGTAATGGATTTTGTTGTATGATTTTTTGCCAAGTATTTCTACTATGTAAATATGTTGCAAGTTAGCGCTAGAACCTATTGGTTACTGAATATAACGCGTTGGTTCAGCAGTTCTATATATCATTATGATATTGTTCATTCATTCATAAACGGCCGGCACGCACAATTGCTTCGTATCGTGAGAAGGTGCCAGACTACCGGGCGATTTAAACCTGACAGACTATTTCTGACCTAAAGGTCATTTATTGCTTATTACGTAAAAAGATTGCTTACTTCATGTATGTTCGGGCTTTTGCAAACAGATCAGCACGTGTTTATCGCAATTTCACATTATTCCCTCTTTAGCTGATACAAAAATTATAATTCTATTTGTAACGTTTCAATGAAAGACATGCATCTTTTGACATATTAACAAGGCCACGTGTATGACCGACATCCTTTCTCACCACAAAAATAAAAAAAAAATGAACAATCCTGGACAAAACATTGACGACACTTTTCCTAATATCGTCATCTTCTTAGCTCATTGTTATTACATAGAACAAACCTCCCCCATTCCCCCACCGATCAATGTTGTGTAGCTATTTTCATTTCTTACAGATTCAACGTTGTTTTGGGGGCGAGGGGGTAAACTGAGGGGCCCGTTTTGATGTTTTTTCATTAGGTACGCACATGTCGAGCAAATAATTAGAGTGTAGTCAATAGTTTTGTCCAGGATTGTGGCTCCGGCGGAATATCCGATACCGGGTTTACAATGCAGGGAGATATTAATATGAACAGTAACAAAATTACAAATCTTGCCGACCCTACGTTAGCGAACGACCCCATTACAAAACAATACGCAAACAGAGTTTACTTGACCGACGGTGGGTTTACGATGCAAGATAATATCGTTATGAACAATCACGAGGCATTAGGTTTAAACCCGGTTCCATCCAATGACACGGCTGCCGTGTCGAAAAGTTATACCGACACGATGTACATTAAAAAAAGTACTGATATCGATATGAACGGCCATCGTATTACCGGTTTGCCTATTATTCCGTTAACACCAGGCGAACCGATCACGAAAGGGTTTGTCGAAAGGTATTATTCGGATTATACAAACATTGTGACGTTTAAAGGGAAACTCAACTCGTTTACGATAACACACATTGACGATATGGTTGACACCCATGTAAACGGACGTAGTAACAAGACTTTAGATTTTTCAAAAGTTGGCGACAGTTATCAAATTAATTTCGACGTAACGCCAAAACTTCCAAACGGTATTTACACCTACGAAATGGGTATTGTGTTAACGACGTCCAGAGGATACAACATCATGTTGTGGGGTGACTGCGGTGGGTCTGGATACAATGCTTCGACGAAATATAAGTATTGGAGTTGGAGTTTAACGAATAGGAAGCAACAAAATTATGTGCAGGGTGGTTTTTTTCACCGGGGGACAGGGAAAAGGACGCGTATTAAAGGATCGTTTTTAAATCAGGGTACGCGTATTTATGGGCAAGAAATAGCTTTGTCGTTAGATTACGAAGAAGGAAAAACGTACGAGTTTGTCATATGACGATTTGGTGTCAAGAAGTTCCAACCACATCCTTGGTAACTCCATCTATTTCGTGCTCGAACCTGATAATCAAAAGACAATGGACTTTACGGACGAACGTATTTTTCGTTTAAAAGGTTATTGAAACTCTAGGTTATTAAATTCGTAACGAAATAACGTGACGAATTATTTTAAAAAAAAAATAACCTAAGATGACACCGGTAGCGATTGTAAGCTTACCTACTATTAAGGTTTTTTTATTGTTTTTACAAACTCAAGGAAATCTTTTGTCCTATTTTGGATTCGAATCATTGCTTCTAAGTGACCGAATTCTTCAAACAAACAAATAATTATAATATTCTATTAAAACAATAATTATTCCATCGAAATAGCCTATGAGAATAGCGTCCTTATACATCGAAATAATGAAAAGGTTTAACTGCGTATAGCAATTCGTTAACTACAATTAACATTACAGGAAATTTGCTTTCGTCGCCGTCGTTTAATCTCTCGTTTAACCGACGTGCTGTCTCATATGTGCCCACCATATTTTATTTATACATACACTCCCATTTAAGGTGGCTCGATATAGTAATGCTCACAAATAAAGACGGCATGCGCCAAACTTAATGTTATTCACACAAATCTTCTTATATGTCTCTTTACAACAAATAGATACGTAAAACGTCGAATATTGCATGTCATGAGAGATGCTGACGCCATTTCGCACGTAAAAAATGGAAACTGAATGCGGATTTACTAATTGCTGACGTCATTAAAAAATGCAATTTTTAAAAAACAATCCACAGTATCTCGTTATTTTGTACGGTGACCTATCTTGAAATTTTGCATGCAGCCTTGCGCCACAAATATCGTTCTTTATAGAAAAAATAAAAAAATTCTGTAAAGCCAAAAAAAAATATTTAGAAAAATAGCATTTTTGCATTTTGACAAAGATTGGCCCTACAGAATTTTTTTACACTTTGCTTATCTTTAGCTTATTTTGTAAGAAAAATAGTGCGCAAAAAATAATTGGGATCACCGTGCTTATTTTTCACTTATGCAGCAAAATACACCGTTTTTAAGCAAATTTCATACGCAAGTGTTCCCATAGCAACGGAGCATTGGTCATCAAAACTGTCATAGTTTGAAAGAAAATATGCTAAAATGCATGAAAAATTCAATACGGACTCATTTAAATCTAACAGTGCAAAAATTCAAAGCGTTAAGTAAACTATAGCTTAATTTTTTGCAAACTGTATCGAGCCACCTTAAAAGATTGTTAAAATTATGAAAAAAGATTTTGTATACGTTTTTCCGGATCCTATATATTAATAAAGTAGAAATGAACCCTGTTGAAACCGAGTTTTACGAGGTATTAAACTCTGGCTGTCCTGACAAGATGTTCTTCAAGTACTACCTAAAAGAAGCAAATGACCGGCTGAATGGGATAGGTAAAAAAGAACGGAAGAAATTAAATACTGAATTCGAAAAAGAAATTAATCAAATTAAGGGGATGGGTGGAAAAGAACCCTACTTGATTATAGAAATGGATAAGAAAGAATGCGCAAGGAAATTATTAAAAACATACCAAAAAAAAATACTATGAAAATCTTATAAGCTTTTTAAAGGACCGGTATAAATACGAAGTGAAAGACGAACTCTAATTAGCAATAATTGTACACAAATTAAAAATGAAGATGGAGAATGTTTAAGTTGTGGGTACAACCTTTGTTGGGGTGATAAAAAATACATCCACCCAGACCAGTATAAAAATTGTGACCACTCGTATAAAATCTATACCTTTATGGGACAAAAATGTGGGGATTGCGGCCTCCAGTTTAAATCTCCGCATGCTAAATGTGAGCATCGACGGAAAAAAAGGGTTATGGACTTTTATTGTTGTGCCGACAGCGAATTCCGTTTTGTAGATGGTGATCCTAAATCCATAAACCCTAAACAATACGAGGATTACGACCATTCGCTTATGGGAATATTTAATTACCTAAATGTTTGTTTAGGTGCGGGTTCATTGAAGAGTATAGGGAAAAAATAGTATCGAACAAATGTGTTCACAAACGATTTGAAGTAATTGATGGTTCTATTTTTTGTCCCTATTGTGGACTTGGGGACCCAATTACTTTCCCACCAAGTTGGTACTGGGAAACACAAACCTTAAAACAAAAGGTAAAACGGAGCTATACACTCTTCAAACCATGTGCACGCAGAAAACCCCGCAAACCCAGCGAACCTGAGGAATACGAGCAGAATTACGGTGATAACCCAGATAACGACGAACCTAAACCCGTTAAAAAACGAAGAAGAAACCCTCCAAAAGGTGATAAACCTGAGGAAGGTGATGAACCTGAGGAAGGTGATGAATCTGAGAAAGGTGATGAACCTGAGGAAGGTGATGAATCTGAGGAAGTTGATGAATCTGAGGAAGGTGATGAATCTGAGGAAGGTGATGAATCTGAGGAAGGTGATGAATCTGAGGAAGGTGATGAATCTGAGGAAGGCGAGCAGGATTACGGTGATAATTCAGATGATGACGAACCTGAACCTCCCTACAAACCTAAACCCGTTAAAAAACGAAGAAGAAAAAATAACAACCCTCCAAAAGGTGATGGGCCCCTAAATGAGTACTCAAATGTAAGCGACCTAAGAAAAGAAGCAGCACACCGCGGAGTCAAATACATTTCAAGAATGTCTAAAGAAAAACTCTGCGAAGCATTAGGTATTGAAATTTCTGGTAAAAGTGCACCCTTAAAAATATTAATACAGGTGAAGAACAAAAATTTGAAACAATACAAGAAATATCAAACAAGTTTAATATTTGTAAATCCACGGTAGAATACTATATGGATGACAAAATCACGATAAACGGAAACACGTTTTTGTTATTTAAATATAAAAATGATCATTGTCAAGCCGAGAATCTTGAAAGTTAAATTTTCGGACGGGACATCGACGTACTACGCGAGCCTTACAAAGAGGGTGGAAGCAATTAAGTCTTACTCGGTTGAAGACCTTGGGAAAATTGAAGACATGAAGCTAATATGGCCAGGAGAACCACCCGACCCCATCCAGGCAGATTGGTAATTCCGATATTTTTTAAAATATCGGAATTCTTTTTTTTTGCTGCGGTGGCCGGGTTGGATTTTGGGGATGCGCTTATTGGAGTTACGCCAGAACCGGCAACCCTATACTACTAATCTATCAGTCCTTTTATTATCCTCGTTTTGCTCGTTTGACTCCATATATAGCCGTATTTATTATAACTACACCCTATATATATTCTTATATTTGTATTATAATTTAAAGATTTACAGTAAATTAAAGTTTTTTAAAAATACTTTGCAATACAAACAGTGCAAAATACAAATTTGTCATGAACTCATCATCGGTAATTAACTGACTCTCGTCATTAGTCATTCAATTTTGAATTTGTCAATCACATTTCGCTGTTTATGATAGTCCGACATGTTTTTGAGATCATTGAGGATGAACAACCCTTTTTATCATTTTTTCTCATGCATCAAACCCACTTTACACTTCACTACGTTTGCATTTACTCACTGTGTAAATAGCCGGGTGGAATTAGAAACCATCACCCCGGGTGTAAGCCACTGACTCGGGGATTGCATTCAAAAATAATAAAAAAATTGGAAAGAATGTACATAATTAATTTTTTCATGTCCCGCGACACCCTCTAGAATGCGTCGTATATTAAATTGCGTTAGCTCGGCACGTTGCAAATTGTATCTTCGTTTTAAACGACACTTCAACGCGTGTACTTGGGAATGAGAATTTAATGAAGTTTTTGCTTCGTATGATTTTCATATGATTATTTGATTATTTTCCAGAAGCAGACGTTTATGCACCATTTAATTGGGATTAGTTTATAGTGCTCAGACATTCAAATTATTACAACAGGATAACTTCTATGGTGTCAGTTTCTGTGACAATCTAACCGGGGTGTCTCAATAAAAGAAAACGATTGCATTTACCAATTGCTTAAATTTGAATGGCTCAGCACAAAGTTAAGTCAATCTTTCCAGAATAAAATGCGAAAAGCCGCCTTGAAGACATCATGCAAAGTGCTTTGTTATCTATTTTCAACAATAGGTTATTTTAGTCGTTCAGATACCATGTAGTTCATGCAAGGTCATTCAGTATATATTCTTGTTCAAACTTGCCTCTTGACGTATATGTTGTGCAACTTCCGGGCAAATAAACTTGCAAAAGTAATCAAAAATCTGTTATTTGAATAAAGCCAGGAGAAAACATGACCCTGCATATTGCCTGATAAAACAGATTGAATGGTGTGAAATAATGACGCTGAAGACCTTAATTATATTCTGTGGTATATTTTTACCCATTTTCACAAAGGCACAAAGTAAGTAATCTGATTCAATCATTCAATTCTTTAATTGTATCCATGTATAAAGTATGTATCAAAAAGGGGAGTAATATTATTATAATTAGTATATATCATATGATTTTTTAATATAAAACGATTTGTGGAGGAAAGCTAAGGTAATCACAAAAGTAAAATATATATATTTTCAAGAAATTTCGTCATTTCAGATACCCCAACTTTTTTTCCCGTTGCGTATATATGTCTGAAGTTGCTTAATATTACTATTTGAGTTCGCAAAAAAGGCATGCAAGAATAACCGTGAGCCACATATTGGCTCGCTTTTTTAATACAGTCATATTTTTTTCAAAATTAATTGAACCATATACTGGAATTGGCACTTATGATCATGTTCACCAGGTAAAAGCAGAGCATTAAACTGATACACGGCCATATATCGCATGCTGTGAGCGAAAAAGATTTGGCATTTTTTTCCAAATTTTCTTCGCCGATCTTAGTTATAACATGTTCGAGCAAGATTTTTGTTTCAGTGCAACCAGTGGCCCAGATTTTGTCCATGAGTAGGTGCTGATAGCTCAAAGCAAGGCTGGATACGAACAGAAAAGCTCCAGCAGCGAGCTGACTCTATAATCACCGTCAAAATACGGACAGTAGGCAATCTATAGTGCAAAATAATAGCGAAGACCATACATAAGACTCGATATGTAATATATAATCAACCCTGAATTTACCGAGAAATTTGACAGGAAAGTTCCCTTTCGGATGTTTATGACCGTATCATAACGACAAAGATATCGCGTTAATTTATTTTGTGTTTTGCTTATTAGTTCTCAATCAAATTTGAGAAATAATTATATATCTTCCCTGGTTAAGGCTAAAAGTGAGCCTTAGTATTCAAGTTTTATAGTTGTAGGAGTTTTAATCAGCCGATATATATATGGTGCTTCTTTTTATGTGCATCAGTGCGTATATGTTAAAATGATAATATTATTATGGCCTTATGCTCAATCTTAGCTAGCTGCTACGTATGCGCTATAACTTCTAATGGTAAAAAATTTCAATGGTAAAATCAGTAGCTTCTTTATAAAATGAGTAATTATTGCTCTTAGTGTAAGATTAGTGTATTTAAGTTAACCAACGATTATTTACTTTCAAAATAAAATGGGATAAAAATAGATGATTAGTCGAAAGGCATGGTGGAAAGACGGAGTGTGGAGTACGCGGAGTGCGAAATGTATCTTTAAAGTGTTTCTTTAGATTTTATTTGGAGCGATTTTTAAAAAGTGTATGTTTTTTTAGGGGATCCACTTGCAACACTTTTTTTTAGTTTCTAATGCAATCAAGCTATAGTTTTAGTATGTTGTTATGGCAGCTTCCCTGATTTAAAAAATACATTGTTGATTGTTATTGTTGCTATGGTTACCAAAATGGAGCATCTTCTCTGCTTAAATTTTAGCAATTTTTTATGCATGATTTCGAGAGAAATATTAATAACAGACACTTGGAACAACATTTTGTTGATTACCGTGTATGGTGTGAAACACAGGCTAAGTAAATTGGTTCTTTTTCAAATCCTACCCACTGCTCTGCCTTTATGTTGCAGTAATGCTGGTTGCTGATCAATACATTTTCTGGCTTTAGATCTGGATGCGCTATATCTTTATGATGCCCCCATAAAGTGGAAAATACGGAGTCTGTTTCAAATCACCGCCAAGTATGAAGAAATATTTTAAAGACAGACTCCGCATTCCGTACTCCGCACTCCGTCTTTTCCCCCATACACTGTGAAATGAGTCCTGCAATATTCCTTATTATTTTTTCAAAAGCAATATCCGCTTGCATTTCCTTTATTGATAAATCGTTTTGATCACAACCTATGAGTAATAATAAATGAACATTTACTGCAATACCTAAACAATCTTTTGTTCTTTACTCTTGTAAAGGTCAGCGTAATGAAAGGTGAATTTAGGTAAATCAGTTTTTGTTAATGTACTTATGAGCAGGATGTTACAACCATTTCGCAATAGTATATGCGGTAATTTAATCTGACGCCGATAACCAAAACAGACAGGTTATATATTCATTTGCTGTTTAAAGGTGTATGCAATGAAAAATTCGACATCCGGTTTTTTGCATTTTCTGAGAATTTAGCAGCATTTCCACTTTGTGGCTATTTTATAAATTAGGCTTAATTAAAATTAGTTGACATTGCACAACATTATGTGACGTTTGTTACAATTTAGATATCAGCAAATATTTAGTATATGTAATATGTTGCAATTATTATTAATTGCACTATATTCCTGTATTCTAATTGGTTAAAAGCCTACAGATAATTATGCGTATTTCGACGCAGACAAAATAGATCTCTTATCTGTCAAGGTCAAATTTTGAACTTGAGAAATAAATGTCGTATTTGTCATGTCCATACGGTCCCCGTGTATTTCGGTGTAAGAAATTTGTCTTTATAGTTTTTGTCTGTTTTAATTTGTATTCGCATCGCCGATTTTTCTTGGGGAATAAATAACAAAAGAATTATTGAATTCGGCTTTCGCAGGGTATCAGAATTATTCAGACTTCGGTCAGCGATAGCGCCGAACTCGTTTGAATAATTCTGAGTATCCTGCTCCGCCTCATCCAATAATTCATGATTATCATGTACATTATATGACATACGTTATATGGTGCAGTTACTAATTAGTTGTATGACATTATATGTATTGTTATAATATTCATGCAAATATTATTTATTATTTGCATTTTGAAATATACCACACCAAAAATATAGCTAATAAATTCAATACAAGGTGCAACATCAGCAGTGTAATATTTCCCAGAAGACAGAAGCGACACAATACAAATTAAAACAACTACTGCACAGCACACAGGTACATCACTCACCAACAACACACATATTATGTGACATTATTTAATCTGTCTTTGGCCAAGAGTTTAAAGTGTGCAAGATAGCAATTATAAGCCTGAAATCATCACAAAACTTTTTTTGTCTTAAACTTGGATCACCGCATGTACTCGTAAGCCCGATAGCTCAGCAAATGAAGTGGTATTAGATTTGGTGTGAGACTAATGTGAATAATGCTGTGTAATATTTAGTAAGGGGTTAGGGGAATTACCTAGGGGAGTATTTTAAAAACATTTTTTATGACTATAATACCAATTTTGCTTTGTTGCAATTTGCATGAATGGTGTTCGAGGGTTTTTGAAGTTTTTTTTTTTGCCATATTCGTATTTTTGTTTTACAGGATTAGTAAGATATATCATTACAGTGCGAATAACATCAAGTACCTCGCATTTCAGTGTGAATTATACAGCAACTCATGGTTGGTGAGAACAGGATTGAACAAGGTTTTGATTGCCACACTATTCTAGGCTGTTAACAATATCAAACAATGTTGTTGATCTTGAATTGGGTGTAACAATAATGAATAATTTTGTTGAAAAGCCAGACCAATATGGGCAGCAAAGCATTATTCAATGCTGTTCTCATCAACTCTGAACGGTTGCTCATTTTTTGCTGTGCAAACCAAGTACCCAGTAAAATTCAAGATGGTGATGTTCGCACGAACGATAATTCAACGCACTTTCTCGATTATTTGTTGTTCTTTGAAAGCGACAACAACTATATATATTCTTTTTGTGCAATACTTTTTACGTCCTGGAAGTTTCATGTAGTTCCCGAGAGTAGCCTACGGACTTGAACGATAATCGTGTTGAGCGTACGCCTAGGATTCTTTTCATCGTGTTGGAAGTTTCTGTCTCAATTTTCTCCGTTGGGCAATAATGTGCTTTTTTCTAATGGTAATGACTTAAAATCGATTTCAGGTCACTTTTTAAAACACATCCCAAGTTTGTTATGATATTACAAATTCCTAATTGCATTACGAAATTCAAAATGTTGAGTGCAAACTTTCAAAGCCAGATTCACTAGTTCATAAAATCGCATAGTTAACAGAAGGGATTTTTTGGAAACTTACTAGAATTACAATGCAAGTCATTATCTGTTTGTTTTGTTTTGTACTGGTTTATGCAGAAATTAGGTTCTTCATTGTCACGTGCGTATTGTATTCTCACTTGACCAAACAATGACAACGCTTTAGATACGGTAGCCATTAGCCGTTAGGATTTAGCAAAAACGCAATACACACGAAAAGAAGAAGGACTAAATTTTCCCTTATAGTTTACCCCACATAGATGAGTCATATGATGATGCTAATGATTTTACATGTTCTCGTAACAATAATGAAAATAAGGAACTGAAGTGTCAAACTAAAGTACTGAATTAAAATACCTAAGCATATTTTCGGGCATCGAAGTTTCTGCAAGTCATTTTTTTTAATATTCTAAATTTTGCAATGTAATTATGAATGATAAAAAAAAGACGATTCCGAACTGTGCTTTGAAATCGAAATCGAATCGATGGTCCTGATTTATATGCATACTATACTGCTTTCAAAGTTTTGTATTGTGTAAGCAAGCAGCCAAATTTAGATCAAGTTATAATATACCAACAATAGCACGATCAAACAAACACAAATTGTATATGAAATCCACCCTGGATTAGGACTATAAAGGATACCCCAGTTCAGATTTGATGTCAAGTATGAAAATAGAATGTATATATTATTTAATTTATTACATGTATTGCAGTGAATTGAATTAACTATATTTTACAGACATAGATCTGCCTCAATTAAAATCTCAAAGATAGGCCTTAAAAATTATTTCATTGATACTCTGCCACAATTGCTGTTGTTACATTTACAATGCCCCTCCCATCCAGTCAGAGATGCGGGGAGGAATTTTCAGTTGTGGGGCCATATACTTAAAGACATATTGAACGTACTACGCACATACTATCTATAATAGATTTTCCTTTGGGCTCAAAATTTTTTGAAACTTCTGCAGATGTTATAATTAAACATATAAAAACCCCATGGCTATATTATATATTTAGCCTATTTCCTGTACCAGAAATTGTTGCCTTCATCTATTACTAACCACATCTGCATTTTACTGACTAAAAAACGTTAGTTTTTCTGTCCATTACTGACTAAAGCGCACTCTTTGAACAAAATTTTAACAAAGAAAAAAGCACTTTGCCTCAGAAGAGAGGGCATTTTGTGTTAACCGATAATTTGGAACACCCCCTCCTCCCCCGTTTCTGCGCTCTTCTGCCCCCAAATTTATAAAGGACCAAGGTGTATTTCATGTAGAATTTGTGAAGAAATCTTATGTGTGATTGTGGTATCGTTGGCACATTAACTTCATAACGCGTTGGCAGCCATTTTGTTTCTTTGTTATTTTAGTTGACCTCATGGTTGATCCCACAGATTGGTGGTTAACCCCCACTTGACTACTTGAGTAAAGTAATGCTCGTCAAAACTCAAAACAGTCAAACCAACGTGATTGGAAACCCAATAATTTAGCATTATTTGATTACGATATACAGTAGAGTACGTTTATATAAATACGATCCAAACTGACTCAAAACTAAAAATAATTTTATAATTATAGTGGAATAGCTCTTTCCTTGCAGCTAAAGACAGAATTCAAATCATAACCTTGTAGCGAATGAAATAATGCAGTCGCCATTATTAAAATCGCCATTTTGAAAAAGTGCATCATTTATAAAAAACCATCGGCCGTGAAAATGATGTTTTATTAGTCGTCTGCACTCATCTGTAACTCGTCTGTACTCGTCTGTTACTCTTCTGTAATCATCTGCTACTCGTCTGTAGTCGTTCGTTACTCGACTGAGTCGTTTGTTACTCGTTTGTAGTCGTCTCTTTCAGGTCTGTAGTCGACTATTACGGGTAGTTATAAAATAGATCGAACGCTCAAGTTACGCCTCGACATACGAGCATGCTCACATAAAATGGTATACGTCACTATAAACCGAGTTAACGTTCTGAAAAGAGCATTTTGTCTGCAGATCGATCAAGGAGCCGAGGACTTTTAAAAACACATTTTGGACTAGGCAGTATACTGACTGTATTAAATTTTGTTTTTCGTTACTTAACGTGCTTCGAATGTTTTGCTTACAGTGTTTGGGATGTCATTCTGTTGTAATTTTCTTCTTGTTTTTTTTCAGATAATGCGATTAGATTAAAAGGGCCTTTGAGCGCAAACGGTACTGGTCGGGTAGAAATTTACTACAATGGGTCATGGGGGACCATCTGTGACGATTATTGGGATATGAATGACGCCAAGGTTGTATGCCGTCAACTTGGTTATTTTCAAGCCGTTAGATATCTTACTGGAAGTCAGGTTCCTGATGGTTCTGATCCAATATGGTTAGATAATGTTCATTGTGCAGGAAGCGAGCAGTATCTGGCCAGTTGTAGGCATCGCGGATGGGGGAGACATAATTGTGCGCATTATGAGGATGCTGGAGTTGAATGCTCCTCAACAGGTAGCAATATTGCTTAGACATTGTTGCATCAAATTATAAGAGATTAGGAAAACGAAATTAATAAGAAAAGTTAAAAAAATTTTAATTAATTAATCAGAAAATCATTAAATTATCAAATTAAGCTTATTGCACTATACACACCACTTGTATAATGAACGCCACTTGTATACTAATTCACGTATGAATCATTCTCCATGGCTTTTTTATAAGCAAATATTTCCCTAAAATAACAGCAAATAGGGAGCTCAGTCATTGTTTGCGGATCTCTGCATAAAAAAGCAGGCATCTTCAAACATTTTATTTGCATTTTTATTTAGGTCAGTTGTCTCTACTTTATGGTAAGGCTTCGATTAACAACAACATGAAAACAATTGTTTTCTGGTAATCATTTTTTGGGTGATCACGCCATCGAAGTGAAAAATCCCGAGTTATATAAAATTGAAGGTCATAAATTAACCTTTCACATTGATCGGTACAACTTATCATAGTAATCATAAAATTTTGGTTGTTTCGCCACTCTGTGCTCAAAAGGCAAATCCAAAAGCGCCTAATCCTCCCCATACTGACATAGAATGCGCTAAATGTTGAATGTGACTTCTCGTGCTTTAGAAGTACCCGATTTAAGGAAATATAGCCACAAAAACGTTGAAAAATGACTGCTTTGTTCATCCAGGGGTCGGCAAACAATGTCTGAGCTACCTGCTTGCTGTAATTTGCGTCCTATGTTTGAAAGCCTTCACGTATGAAACGTATGTAACTTATAAACCAAGAGGCGGCCATTTTGTCACTAATTTCTGGTAAAGGCCTGGCCTAGAGAGAAAATTTCGATGCATTAGAATACGAATCGCTGTCGGAATGGTGCAAATGATACTGCATAAGTTGCTTTGGTTATTAGGTGTAAATATTTTCGAATGCATTTTCTACAATAGATACAAGAATGTAGAAATGAAACCTAAGCTATTATATCAATCAGCAGCTCTAAATGCTTAAAATTATTGATTTGAAAAATCACAACTTGTTTGGTAGACGCTGACTTTAAATTATTTTCTGGCATTCACCAAATAGCAAGTTTAAATTTCTTCCAGGTTTTTTAGATGTTCTAATTAATAAATAGATGTACCTTTTGTATTGGGTATGATAGCTTCATAGTGGCGGATGATGCCATATATTTCTTTTAAAGCCTAGTTCTCATGTATCGGAAGGAGAAGAGCTAGTGTTCATAGACGACTGTGTTTTCACGAATCTCGCGCGGGAATCACGCACAGTCGGCGCAAGGACGTACCTTGATAAACAGTATTATCTGCAAATTTTAAGTGACGATAAAAAAGCAGAACATGCCCATAAGTAGTACAATTTACACAAATCAACAACTATTTACATTTAAACAAAGTATTATCGATTATTTACATGAAAACTAAGTTTGAAACCATTCATTAATTAATGGTATATTCAGTTCCCTTAGTCGATCATAGTTAATTCAAGCAAAGGCTAAAACTGAGCGTCACTCGAAACAAAAGCAGCATTTTTCAAAAAAAGTCAAGCTTCAAAAATGAGTGCTGAGGATCTTGAAATAAATGAGAGAGAGAGAGAGAGAGAGAGAGAGAGAGAGAGAGAGAGAGAGAGAGAGAGAGAGAGAGAGAGAGAGAGAGAGAGAGAGAGAGAGAGAGAGAGAAACTGATTATTTGAACGGTAGACTAAATGCTGATCAGGCAAATCATGTGTCCACCCCTAATGTAGTCCGTGAAAAGAGCAGAAACGTTACATGCCTATATCACTATAGGTTAATAATGACCTATCAAATTTTCCATACCCAAAGAAAACACCAAATGGAACATACTTGCATGCAGTACCAATTGCAAGGGCTATACCACATAACACCAGTGTCCTACAGCGCTCCCAGGTTCCGACAAAAAAAATAAGGGAGGGGGAACAAGAGCAACCCTGTAATAAATCCAGAAGCATTACCATATGTCCCGAGCGGATAACAGTCTGAGAGAATCTCAAGAATTGCCAAATATGCAGCAGAGTACTGTACAAAATATTGGCCAAGCATTACCCCTGAATGATAGTGCCCTAAAGTTCAACAGAAACAGTTCACTGCTATTTCACAAACCACCCATGCATATTTTCTGGAAAGTGAATGAAACATACGACATTCATTAATGCATTCGAAACCCACGGGTTTAGCGAGGGTTACCTAGTGCAAGACCTGAGGCCGAGGACAAGTTGTTTTTTCGGAGGTTAACGTTTAAGTTTATACTGTATTCTCTTTTATCGACTTAGTTAATTATTACCTTTTTTGAAATTTAGAGGACAACTGAACGTGAGTTGCTCGTGGATATGTAAACGTAGACTTACAAACATTATCTAGTAGTTGTTCATATTCTCATAAGCAAATGTATGTGAATTTTAGTTTCACCTCTTTGAGCTTCATAATGAACTCTCGTTTTGTAACTCATTAGTTGATTCACTAACGAACTCCAGCCAACCGCGGCGGGAACGTGAAAGAGATCCTTTTTACGTGGCCAATTAAGGCGTATATTAAACAACGTTTGCAATTGCAGTGGAACAAACAAAGGGATGAAGGGCATGCCTTATGTAGATGATCTTAAGACTGTCCAGGTCCTCCGGCAGTTGTAAGAAAAGTTGCCACCGAATCTAAGAAGTAAATGGACGGAGCGACTTTAACTGAGTTTTCCAAAAAATTGCTCAAATTTTTGCCGTACAATTGTCCTTTTTCGAGGGACGATTGTTGTGGGAGCCGAAACAGACTTGAAGAAAGCGGTTGAAAAGATGAATGGCCACAAGGTACGGGATCAATTATTCAAATATAAAATCGATTGGGTCAAGAATCCAGCAATCAATTACCAAGTATGTCCTAGCGAGTAGACGTGCGAGTTCATGCTCCGCAATTCCTTTTCAGAAACTAGCCGAAGCTTTCTATATTATGACATGTTTTTATGCAAAAATACGCCTCGTATGAATATGTATGGTGTAAACCTCTATGAATATCTGTTTGTCAAAAATTCGAAGGTTTTGAAGACCGTAGGAAAAGATACTCGAATTGAACAGTGTCCCCGTGTTAGTATCGAAGATTACTGCTGTCAAATGTCGAAGCAACAGATGATGAAGGTGATTATCCTGAGCAACAAAATGACTCTAGTCTCGAATAGCTATCTGAGGTATGCCCATTAGTAAATAAAACTAACGCAAGCAATGCCAAACCCAAGGTATGTAACTGTGATTGTACATATATGTAGGCAACTGTTGCACACCCAAATTCACTTTTCGGTAGGTTGATTGTTAGCCTCGCTTTACTAAGTCGTTCGAATAACTCACGTATTATCCTGATGTGGTCTTCCCATGATTCACTGGCAATGATAAGATCATCGATATAAACATCACAGCCATAAGGCTCCATAATAATACTGTTGATGAGGCGCTGAAATGTAGCAGGTGAATTCTTCATTCCGAAAGGCATAACTTTGTCTGATAGAGTCCGCTTGGGGTGACAAATGCTGAAATTTCTTTTGCGCGTTCTGTGAGTGGAACTTGCCAAAATCCCTTGAGCAAATCAAATTTGGTGACGTACTTGGTGTTCCCAATACGATCAATACAGTCCTTCATTCGAGGTATGGGGAACGAGTCCGATTTTGTAACGTTGTTTACCTTGCGATAGTCTGTACACATATATACGGTATGAGCCATCTGGTTTTGGAACCAAAATGCAAGGGGAGCTCCAACTGCTATCACTGGGCTCAATGAAGTCGTTCGCTAACAGATAGTCTATTTCTTGTTGCAAATACGTCTGTTTCACAGGATTTAAACGGTACGGATGTTGTTTGATTGGATTTGCATTGTTTTCGATTTCCACGTCGTGGTAAATCATTTCCGTTCTTGATGGAACATCTGGAAATAGATGCATGTAGTCCCCAATAACTTTCTTTAAATCTTTTCTCTTCAATGGCTCAAGATGCTTCAATTTCTCGTCCAGGTTGTTTAGTACGTCTGAATTGCTCAGCTTTGTCATGTCAGACAGAATTTGGGGCTCATAACTATCCTTGGGGAGACCTACATTAACTGCATTTACTACTTCTGGACCTATATCTTTCTTTCTTTCAAAGTAAGGCTTAAGCATGTTAATATGACATAACTGCTGGGACTTACGTCTGTCAGGTGTCTTTATCACGTAGTTCTGCTCACTATTTTTCTCACTAACTATGTAGGGCCAAAAATACCTAGCATGAAGGGGATGTCCTGGAACAGGGAGTAGAACAAGAACCTTATCACCAGGCTTAAAAGACCGGCTGACCGCTTTTTTATCGAACTTAGTTTTCATTGAAACTTGAGCCGCCTGAAGGTTTGTCCTAGCTAGATCACATACTTTTGAAAGCCTGGTGCGAAATTCCGGAACATATGAAAAAAGATTCAAGCAATCATTACTGTCAGATAAAAATTTCTCTTTGAAGAGTTTGAGCGGACCCCTCACCGCGTGACCGAAAACTAATTCGAAAGGACTAAAACCTGAGGATTCTTGAACAGATTCTTTAGCCGCAAACAACAGTAAATGAATTCCTTTATCCCAGCACTTTTCTGTATCGAAACAGTAAGTTTTGATCATTGTTTTCAAAGTCTGATGAAACCGCTCTAAAGCGCCTTGACTTTCGGGATGGTAAGCTGAAGACGAAAACTGCCTAATTTTCAGTTCGTGCATGACTTGTTGGAAAATCCCGGACATGAAATTTGAACCTTGGTCAAACTGAATCCACTTAGGTAATCCGAACAATGAAAAGATTTTTATTAAAGCGTCGACAATGGTTTTAGTTTTAATGTTTCGCAAAAGAATCGCTTCTGGAAATCTTGTTGAGGCACACGTTATCGTCAAAAAATACTGATTACCTGATTTAGTTTTTGGCAGAGGACCGACACAATCAATAATAACTCGGCTAAATGGTTCTTCAAATACCGGAATTGGGCGTAACGGAGCCTTAGGAGTCGTTTGATTTGGTTTTCCGACTAGCAGACAGGTGTGACATGTTCGGCAAAATTCAGTAACGTCTTTTCTCATCGACGGCCAATAAAAATATTCCAAAATTTTGTGTAGCGTTTTCTTTGAACCTAAATGTCCCGCTAACGGAATTTCATGCGCTAAGCTAAGCATTTCATA
The DNA here is from genome assembly GCA_963855995.1 of Muricea muricata. NCBI lineage: Eukaryota > Metazoa > Cnidaria > Anthozoa > Malacalcyonacea > Plexauridae > Muricea > Muricea muricata. The sequence continues at coordinate 44,997,999 of OY979717.1, forward strand.
GCGGTAAACTTTTGGAATCACAATTTGATGTTTTACTGCCCACTCGTTTTCCGCAGAAACATCTGGTGGTCTCCATTTTCTCATCAAAATGTCGTTTTGGACGAAATAGCAAACCGGATTTTTAGACAATTCACTTTCTTCAACGGCTTTTTCAAACAGTGTCGAAATTTCTGGATCTTTATGTTGCTCGGTCATAAGATTAGATTTCGAAATCGATTGCGATAAAATTTTGTTTGTAAACAAATCGAAAGGTACGAATCGGCCAAATCGATGTCGTTGGCATGTTGATCATTTTGAGTAGAATCATTTTTAGCTCTAGCCATTGCTCGAGTAACAACACACGAAGGATAAAAATCAGGAAATTCCTCTTCAATAAAATCAGAATTTTGATCGAAACAAGGCTTATCAATTAAAATGGGATCAGTAACTAGCTACCTTGTCGCCAGCAAGGTCATTGCCAAGAAGTAAACTAATACCTTTAAAAGGCAAATTCGGCTTGATGCCTACTTTAACAGGTCCAGAGACCAACTTTGAAGCCAAATAAACGTTATGGAGCGGTATTGAAGAATAACCCACTGAATCTACTCCCTTAATTAGAACATTCGAACCCGAATAAGAATCATCCGAAAACGGTAAAGTATCCGTCAATAATAAAGATTGAGACGACCCAGTATCTCGTAAAATTTTAATGGAAGTAGCATTATACAAATCATTCTTTAAGGAAACAAAACCATCATGAATGAATGGCTCGAAAATCTCCATAACTGAATTTGAATCGGCATTACTTTCCGAAGTAGTCTTATCGATCTCAGAAAACGTGTCATTCCGCACGTCATTACGTAATTTTAAATTTTTTGATGAAACGAACCCTGTAGGTTTCGAATTTTCTTGGCCTTGCTCTTTTTTCTTTAATTTCCAACAATCGGAGACTAAATGTCCTTCCTTTTTACAATAGTTACAAATTTTGGGGTTAAATATTTTGTTTTTAGGTGATTGTTGTTGTTGTTCGAATTTTGTTGTACGTCGCGACTCGGAATTTGGATCGAAATTTGGACGATTGTCGAAATTTGGTTTAAAATTTTTGTCCTTGAATGCAAATCAATTATTTCCTAATAATTGTTTATTATCGTGCCCAAAATTTTGATTTCGCGTCGAAAAGGACGGCGAATTTTGTTTATTCAAATGCGACATTTTATGAATCAGCGAGAAATCATCGGCCAAACGTGCTGCGTCATTTAAAGTTTTTGCTTGTCGTTCATTAAAGTGTCCCTGTCAGAAAATGAGATTTCATATTTTTGAAATCTATGGTATTAAATATAAAGAAATTTGAAAGCAGAATCAAAATTGCAATTTTAGTCTAAAAGTTATTGCCGTCCAAACATTAGGTTTTACTTTGTGAAAAATCTAAAAACCGCGCAAAAGAGACTGGAACGAAATAATGCGCGTGACGTAATAGTAGGAACTCGTCTAGCTCATCAATACAGAAATACTATTGCGTGTTATATCACTGAAAAGGCAAAAGCGCAAATAGAAGTCACGAAACTGAAAAAATGCCGAACCGATGTGTAGTAGCCGGCTGCTGTAATGGTTCAGATGCAAAGAATGACATTTCACTCCATTTTATACCTTTTGCTGGGGACGACAGGCCCGAAGCGAAAAGGAGGCGCAAGCAGTGGGTTGACTTTGTCTGCGAGCAAAATGGGATCCAACTCCAAATTCGAGCATTTGTTCAAAACAGTTTGCGAAGGAGGATTTTGCGGGTACATTTTGTATCCACTCCGTAAAAGACCAAGGTTAACTACCGACGAAATTGGTATCGTTCCAATTCCAAAATATACCAATACTGCCGACGACAAACCTTTGTCTTCCAGAGCCAAGAGAATGGTATGTAAACAATTGATTTGATTTTAAAATTGTTGATTTTATTATGTTTTATGTTGTCAAATATAAATTTGGTTAGTCACCTGTTCCAATGCAACATAGTGCAATTTTCTCACAAATTAGTTATTTATATAGATTGTAAAAGAAGCTTTTTCGATGCAATCAACCGATGTTGGTGTAAGTCACGAAAGCGTTACAAATGTAAATGAGCCACAGGCAATGGATAGGACAGAAAATATCGATGAAAAAAGCGATTGTGAACATGATATAGCAGAGGAGACCCAATTTTTCACGCCTAAAAGCAATGTAAGTTTATTGTTTTCAGTGTTTTGTACTTTGGCTTAGTTTACAGAGGTCAAGAGCAATTATAAAGTAATTCGATGCAGTAAATTAGGCATACACGCGTTGTGTTCACTAATTGTTTAGAAAATTGATATTTCCACGGAAACCCTTGGTTATGTTGGCTGTGCATATTTGATAAAAGAAAGAAGAAAAACTTGGAAGAAGTACATTACATTAAAAGCAAAATACGATGAAATGATTAAAGTAACACGTTCCAAAGGTATATACATACAATTTTATGTCTAGTGTGATCTGTCAGTATGCGCCACATGAAAAAGCCGTGTGATATGTTTCAGATTGATTGCATGCATGTTCATATGTTATATGATGCAATAGTAAGATGTATACGTATTAGGAAAATTGTCTGAAAAATAGGCTGAAAGTACAAGTTATTTAACTCAACTAAGTAAATGGAAAGAAGGTAAAAAATAAGTGATGCTATATATTTTCTAGTTTCTGTCGTACTTGCTCAAGGAAAAACTACAGGAGCTGCAAAATCGACTGGACGAGCACCTCCACGATGTGCAGTGAGCAAGAATCTGATGAAGGGACATAAAAATATTAAAGACTGCCCAAAAAATCAAAAGTAAAGAAATTTATCAGGGCTAGCCTAGCTTGCACACATGCTGATGTGTCTATATAAAGCTTTCTTGTTTTGATTTGTTTTGTACAATATTTAATCTACTACAATGGTTGTTGTTTATAATCCATGAATACATGTTTATTGAAGTATATAAAATATTATTAATACAATCCAATGAGCATATACCAATGACCAATGTTTTACACCATGCAATATTTCTTGCAACTTGCAATGCAAATCTGACTTAGGTTGATGCTATTTGAAATGAAGTGCTAACAATGTGCGAGTCTGTCCCTATTCTGCTTTATAGCTGCTACTCTCATAAAAAACTGTCTTTAAGCACTTAATTACTGAAAAGTGCTGTGAAGAATCTTAGCAGAGCACTGTACTAGTAGTTTCTATACGACTAATGTTTACATTACATGGGCCTAAAAACTACATTGCAAGTTTAAAGAAAAGTTGCAGCGTCTATACGCTTTACACACAATATATAATTTATTGAATAATTTATAATTACGAGCAGTCCTCCTAGCTCTACAAATCCTACGAAGTCTTCGTCAAAAGCTGGCATGAAGTGTCTCCTTATCTTCTCGTATGCGCAAGCTGGCAAGGGATATCGTCGATTCCCCAAATGCCCATCTACATAAAGTTCTGTATGCCGTGCTTCGAAAGAATCTGCATGCACAAATAGACAAGTCTTTTCAATAAGACGCTTACTTGTAAATACACATGTAAATGCATAAAGGTATAAACAGATGTTCGGTATATATCTATATAAGCCTTTTGCCTGAGAAATGCGAGCGTGTTTTATGGCACGCATGTGTTTTGCGATGACGTGGGTATATTTAATAAAGATGCATAAATAAATAAATAATATAAATGAGTAACGCGCTATTTACCTGTCTTCTGTGCCTGTTTGGCGGTATTCTTGCTTTTCTCTAGTTCGCAAGTTCGTGGCTGCAAAACGGAGCGACCACTTGTCTAGACATAGGCTGTCAAAACCAGGATGCTTGGTAATGCATGATGGAGCGACTTCAGCTTCTTGTATCACTGTTTCACTTTGTAAACATTGTGCGCACTCGTCGATTTCTACACAACATTCACATTCTTTCGCATTATGAAGCAGTTCAAGGCGACAATTACCACATTTACGCCTAAAATATTAGAGTTTGTACTTTTAATTATGATGTGTATTTAGAAGCAGACAAGTCACGAAACCTAAGGTCACGCAACAAAATCAGAGTGATATATTTACCATTTATTCAATTCTTCCAAACCATATATCAAGTCTTCGTTGCAGTTCCTTAAGACGTTCGTCGTATTTTTGTCTTTTTTCGCGGTAATTTGCGAGCCATTCTTCGTCGGCAACTGGTTCATTAGCATATGGACCGATGTCTTTCTCATTAGCGGTGCTGCTTGAGTTCGCTCTTCGCTTCAGTGCTGTTTTCATTTGTTTCGCTTGATTTCGCTATTTGATACGGCCCAGGAATATAGTTCCAGTCAGAGTCATCGCTTTGGTAACTGTTATTTTCCGTATCAGAACTGGATGACGGCATTTTTATTCAATGTTTGCAAGCACACGCTCCGTAAATATATACTATGCACTAAGACGATAGCCAAACGAGTTCCTACTATTACGTATAGTTACCAGTTTCCCACTTTCGCGGTTTTCAAAAACTTTTGCCGTTAAAATTTGAAATTTTTAAATTTTATTGCCCAATATCTCTGTGAAAACAAGCTCAATTTTAAATCTGTTTTGTATTTTCATAATCTACGTTTCAAGAAGATTCTATTAATGCAAAATCTAATTTTCTGACAGGGACACTTTAATGAAAGCTCGAATATCAACATGAATACATCGTTTAAATTCCTCGACCAGAAACAGCTCTCGCAGTTTTTTATACTCCTTTTTGATTTTTTCAGAATCACACCAACGATCAAATAATTGTTCTTTAGTTCTCGCAAATTCGACAAATGTTTGATTAGATTGTTTTTCACAATTTCGAAATTTTTGGTGGTAGGCTTCGGGGACCAACTCATAACCCTTCAAAATAACTTGTTTTACCGTGTCATAATTTGACGCCTGTCCTAGGGATAACTGGGTGTAAATTTCCTGTGCTTTACCTTTAGAACACACTGTATTAATAAGGCCCAGTGTTCTTTTGGCCATTTTAAATTTTCTGCAACTTTTTGGAAATGTAAGAAGTACTGGTCTACGTCCTGCTCTTGAAACGGCGGAACAAGTCGGATGTGCTTAGTTATATCAAACGACGATGAGTGTCTCGTGCTTGAATGACCTTCGTCTGTCCCCCCAGCTAACTCTAACTTTTTGAGCTCTAAAGCATGATCTAATTCTAGCCTACGTAACTCAAACTCTCTCTGACGCTGTCTCTCTTTTTCTTCACGTGCTCTCTCTTCACGTTCTCGCTCTTTTTCCTCACGCTCTCGTTCTCGCTCATATTCTAACTTCTTAAGTTCTAACTCGTATTTATATTTTAGAGAGAAGTCCGGCCTGTCATTTGAGGAGGCGGGATTTTGGGAGACAGGCTCTTTAAAGACACCTTCCTTAACTAAATGTTCATTAACCGCATTACGTATCTCTTCTACCTTCATTACTGTTCTAACATCTAACTCCAAGTGTTTTCCTAACACTAGGAGGTCATCCTTTTTCAGTTTCTCAAATTCTCCCGAAACGGGGTTGGCCATAAACTGCTCTGGATCAAACTTGGACATTATAAGTCACAACTAACTACAATAACTTGTGGTCTTATTTCTTAACTGATCTATTTTACAAAATATCGTTTTACGGGTTTCCCGCCTGAACCCCCAATTGTTACGTTTGCCGTAACAAGAAAGACTTAAAGAAGAGAAGACATTATATTTTCTATATATTTATTAATAAAAGATATAATAAAGAACGAAGAAATAGGATAGTTTAAACTTATCTGACTTATGACAATGACGCAGCTTTGCTTTTTACGTTCTGTCCTTCACTTTACAGCTTCTTTTCCTTTTTACTTCTTATAGCTCTTAACAATAACTCCACTAATTGTTCTCTTCTTCAAATAAGTCGCACAATAACGTAGAATTATAACCAGAATATATATAGCAATATTTCAACCAACAATATAGATAACCAACGAAACCATTTTTCCACCCCCCCCCCCCCGAGCTTGGACTGTTCGCTCTTTATATACGCTCTGAAATTCTATTTACAGAACATTATATAATTTCTACTTTTAGGTTATTACTTAATTTTTTATATATAGTCTGCGAGTCAGCATGGCTCAGCATTATTAGGTATTATTATGTATTACTTAGTAATGATTGCGTAATGTCTGACCTTACTGACCTCTCGCCACACGACATACCATTCGGCTCCGGATACCTCATGTGATATCATCAACTGCTAAAGTGCAAAACCTATTAATCTGTAACATCTGCTCCTACGGAAGCGTGTAGGTATCATCTGGAATTCTGAAAATCCGAAATCCGAAAATCCGGAAATCTGAAAATTCGAGATCCGAAAATCCGGAATTCTGAATATCCGAGATCCGAAAATCTGAAAATCCGAGATCCGAAAATCTGAAAATCCGAGATCAGAAAATCCGAGTTGCCAGAGCGCTGATAAAGGGTCAGGGTTATTTCAGATCCGTCAGAGCACCTCCTGCTACTCCGCAGGCTAATTGTATATTGACTAGTAACAACTATTTCAACGGCTTTTTTCGTTTTAAATATTTTTTAAATGTGTTTAAGGATGAGTAATATGTTATGAACGAGAAAAAATTTTAAGGACGAGAAAAACTTTGAAAAAAATGTGAAAAAAGAACACATATATAAAAGCGACTCAACGGGTTCTCGAACCAGCGCTGCTCACAACATGTGACACAACGCCTCTACCCACTGCGCCAAGGATGCTCGCTGAAAGAATCGCATCAAAAATTGAATTTAAATCCTAACCCTAACCCTAACCCTAATCCTAACCTGAGTTTAGGTGACTAGGTGACGGATCTGAAATAGCCCTAACCCTTTATCAGCGCTCTGGCAACTCGGATTTTCGGATTTCGGATTTTCAGAATTCCGGATTTTTGGATCTCGGATTTTCAGAATTCCGGATGATACCTACACGCTTCCGTATGCTCCCTTGCTCCAAAGATTGACGAATTTGGTGCTGTAGCATCTATTAATCATGCTGACATCATTTGCATAACCGAGACCTGCCTATCTCCTGCAATCCTTGATACCGTGTTACCTATGCCTAATTTCAATTTAATTTGCTCAGAAACGATCGTTTAGGTCCTAATGGTAGAGATGTCTATACCTACGTAAACAGCAACATTTATTGCAGGCACTTGACGGAATTAGAAAGCCAGTCAGTTGAGTCTTTTTTTGCTAATTGCTATATACCATTCTAAAGCATAGCGCAAATCTGAAAATGCTGAACTTTACTAACAGTCCAATGTAATGGTGATTTCTCTCTGTACCTTCTGAGGCCATAGTTCTGCTTAAAAGCGCGATTAGATGGAAACCATATTAAAAGAATTGCCTGTTTGTCGCACACGATGAAGGTAGCCAAAAGAGCTGATCCAATCCTATAGATTTGTGTCTAACTAATTCGACAGGAAATATTTTCCAATCAATTAAATTTCCTCCCATTGGAACGAGCGATTCTTATACGATTCTTATGAAAGCTCAGGATCCGGGCAGTTCACCAATATGGAAACGCGATCTCAGACACAGCAGTATTCGACTCTTTGGACGGTATATCGCCTCATTTGATTGGCTTGCCATTTTAGATATACATGATTGAGATACAAAATATGGAAAGTTCAACGATTCAATGATTGACATTTTTTCCTTTAGAGCGCAGTAGTGTACAGAATTGTGATAAACCGTGGATTACGTCATCAATAAAGTCCGGTATTGCGAGACGCCAGAAAGCCCGCACTATAGTCTCGCGCAGGAATCACGCACGGTCGGCTCAAGGTTGTACTATTTGGCAGAGAAATTATATAAGAAGAAAGCGAATTGAGCTTTTCTGATATTAGTAGCCACCAACAAAAGACGAATTTCGTATACGTAAACTAAGCATGTGGTCGGCTTCTTCTTTTAGGGGAGAAGCTAGCGGGGAGTATATTTTATATTCTTGTTCTGCCTATCTAACTTTTTAACATTTTAAATCAACCTTATTTCAAAAGAAATTAGTCGGGAAGAAACCTGGATATTAATACACTCCTTCTCTAAATTATTTAGCGCTCTAAGCGCTTCGCCGTGGAGTTCAGTGGCCAATCATAGTTTCTTTTTGTGCAAACTGGCTTGTGGTCTTTTAAACTTCCATTTAAACCTTTAAATTTTTGATAATTATATATAGATGTGGATGAATGTTTGCAAGGTATTGACAACTGCGACAGTAATTCTAGATGTATTAACACCATTGGAAGCTTTGTGTGCCAATGTAATGACGACGGCTATAGATGGAATGGCCGATACTGTTCTGGTAAGTAGTGCAATCTAATATTTATTTGATTTTTATGACTACAGTACCTGATTGAGTGCATATTATACTAGACATATGTATTTACATATTTCTATTAGAACAAGGCATGAATCAGTAAAAAGACATGTAGCAAAGTCACACCACTATCCTCAAATCGCAGTTAACTTTCGCTTGAAAATTGCAGTTTTATATTTTTTGTGGTACGTTAACCAAATAATGCAAACCAACCCAAAGGCTGGATTTTCAAAGCCTAAATGATATTTAAGAATGTCATAATTTATTATAAAAATACCAACGTAATTAAAAAAATAGAAAATAGATTGGACTGGCGTCACCAGATTACTTTTGAAAATTAAAATTTAAGTCAAAACAACAAATAACGAGAGAATTGAACAAAAATTTAAAAATGCATCTACTTGTATAATTATGGGCAGAAATGCAAGTGAATTTCGCTGTGTTTTACTCATAGACATCGATGAATGTTCTGCATCGACTGACAACTGTGACACCAATGCTTATTGCTTAAACACTCCTGGATCTTTCCTGTGCTGGTGCAACAGTGGATTTACGGGGAATGGGACTGTTTGTGAAGGTACTTAAACACACGTGGGTTTTTAATAAGCCATTATGTACATTATACATTTAAAATATTGTACAAGTTATTTTTTAATTGACAACGTTTTCGCGGATAATTATTTGTCTCCGCATGCCGTTTGTATACCAGCAGGCCCTCGTTAAGGTACCAACGTAGACAATTGAAGTGCGTCGAATAAGTTTTGTGAATTTTGATAAGCATTTTTTATTTTTTATAGTTAAACACTATGTCTTCAATAAGGCTGGGTACCTAGAACAGCTGGAGCCAATTACTATAGAATCAAGCGTAAAATCTAACGTAAAATGAGAGGTGCTATACTGGCGTAATATACTACTAGTATAAGCTGTTCTTCTTTACACGTCTATAATAACACATCTAGTAATATTCAAATCATTTCATTTTTGGTGGGTCAAAGAAAGCGAGTCCTACCCAACTCGAAATGCTTCAGATTATATCTAAGTTTTTTACATACGCAGATGAAGGTAAATCGAGAATGACCTGAATAGTTTGAGTGTATGTAAGGAATATCTTTCTAAGGAAAATGTACTCGATCTCTGCAAAGCTTATTGCATATTTCACGCACGATTGGAAAGCTTTTTTGAATAAAAACGTAGTTAATAATAATAATTTTTATGTAACTTTAGATATCGATGAGTGTTTCCTGTCTATTGATGACTGTCACCAAAGTTCGAACTGTATAAACATCAATGGATCATTCTTGTGTCTTTGTGATAGTGCAACAAACGGAACACTCTGCCAAGGTAAATAGAAAACAAGTTTATGGTCGTGGTGAAGAGATTTAAAATGTACGAAAGGAAAGCGTAATAAAAGGCACATCAAAGTTTGGTGGCTTTATTCAAGTTTAGAATTATTATTAAAAAATAATGTTTTGAAGGAATTGAACACATATCTTGTTTTGTGAGCAACTAACTTATCCTGCTCAAATTTATGCTGTTAATCGCTGTTTTGTAGTTAAAAGTGATTAAGTACAGATTTTCCCACTAATCATAGTTACCTTTAATCTCTTTCTTATACAACCGGCCCTTGAAGTTTTTAATCTGTTACGATGACATTCCTTTGGGTTACGCACGCTGTATACACTTGGACATTCAAACTATGGCAGTGGGATAACGTCTTATCTGCAGTATTTATCAAAAGCTAGTTTTATTTTCTAATTTCTGAAGGTAAATCGATAGCTATCGTGTTGAAAGGACCCTTGGCCTCTAACGGTACCGGACGTGTTGAAGTATTCTACAAAGGAAAGTGGGGAACAATATGTGACGATAGCTGGGACTTTAATGATGCAAAGGTTGTTTGCCGACTACTTGGTTATCGATATGCTGTAAGATCTCTCCAAGGCAACCAGGTTCCTAACGGCGCTGGAAAAATATGGTTAGATCAAGTTTCATGTACTGGGAGTGAGCAAAGTTTAACGAGGTGTTCACATGACCCTTGGGGAAGTCATGACTGCAGCCATGCTGAAGACGCTGGAGTGGAATGTTCTTCAACAGGTAATGTATATATTTGAAGATTTCTAATCCAGGCATAATATGATTGCATACAAATTCGCTGGATGGATTAAATAATTACTTTTATTGAGCTTATATATATATATATATATATATATATATATATATATATATATATATATATATATATATATATATATATATATATATATATATATATATATATATATATATATATATGTATGTTTATATATATAAAACTATTCATGACACTGCATGACTAACTTGAGCTCAATAAAAATTTGTCTTTGTGTCTGCATTTACTTAACAACTCGCTTTTCTTGTTCAAGGAAGCAGTGTTTTGTTTACATAAAATAAAGAATTTTTCAGCTAAGCATAAATGACATTTCTTTGTTTTATTTGAATCATGAGAATCCGCACGATGTGTGAAACAATTATTGGTAAAGGTGTAGGTAACCATAGTATCATGTCCAAATTGATGAATTGATGACATTTATTTAAATGAATTATTTTTTACCTATTTGTAATAGTACCCATATAAAACCACTTCGTTTAAATATTAATATTTGGAATAATGAAGCCTATAACTGCGTATTAAATATCTGACATTATTATTGTCACATTATATCCAGAAAACGCGCGCCAATTTTAAACATTGCACGCGAATACCGCATTCGAGGCGCATCAAACAGAGAATGTTCAAGCAAGTATATTCGCACTGTTTGGACAAAACAAAGAGTTGGTACGCGTACAATAAATTGCTTTTCGGTTACCAAAAAGATCGTAGCCCTGAATGTTGCAAGGCATTCAAATGCTTTCCAACAGAGGTCAAGAAGGTCAAACTTGCAGAATTGCGAGACGGTGACGGTCGCCAAATCTCATGTCGGTAATTCTTCGCTGGGTCAAGAAAAAGGTTGTACCTAGCCTATATTAAAACATTATAAACCTTGAATATATACACGGTAAACTTTTTGTGCACGGGACCTATATAACTATGTGAATAATGATTACATACATATTATGCATTGTATGTATCAATTTAACTGAGTCAAATTAAGTCTGCAAAAAGAACTTAGCTGAGACTCTTGTGTCAGAAAGATGCAGTCATCTTTTGCTGACAGGTTAAGAAGATGTAATCATCTTTGCTTAATCAGTTGACGCGAAGTCTTTGTAATGATCATGAAAATACTATATGTTCATATACTTTACCTGTTCGCAATTCATGTCTTGAGTTAACTGATCAAATCTGCGACCAAATAAGTATAATTATCCGAACATTATAGTCAGATTGAACTGAGCACAGTCGAGCGAATTTCAAAGCAAGCTTTGTGTGTGTTCCATTATAAAGAACTTAGCAGAGACTCCTGTGTCAGAAAGATGCAGTCATCTTTTGCTGACAGGTTAGGAAGATGTAGTCATCTTTGCTTAATCAGTTGACGCGAAGTCTTTGTAATGAAAATTATAATATGTAATAAGTGAATATAGGCCATATGTTATTGTGGTATGCACGGAAAAAGTATGAATTTTATTGCATTATATATAGCTAGTATATACCTGAAAGCAAACTATTACAATTAAGTCACTAACTCTCTTAATGCACCGGATATATGGTTAATCCATAGGACTGCATTTACCACGTATATTCTGAAAACTATTAACAGTAGCTGGATGCGTGTTTTTATCCAGATATTATTTCAGACAAAATTTGTTCAAAAACCAACAACAGAAACCAAGGCATGGTTACTAAGCTAAACGCGATCAAAGGTACTGGTAAGTAATTTCAACATGGCTTCCTTTTCTAACAAGAGTCAAAATATGAATATGGAAGATATTGGATGATATGGATTAGATATGGATGAGCTTTCTAATAATGAGGGCTTGAATATTCATGAATCGACGGAAAGTAGCGAGGTAAATAGAATTGGTAATATTTTTTCTGAGTACAAACTGTACGACTACGTGGTTTGTTTATGAATTTCACCAGTTTAATATACGTACGGATATTGGATGATATTAATAATATTAAAATGGTGCGCGGAGTCGCAGAGATACCAGATTTATTTCGAGTGTTGAGCATGATATCCTAAGAGTGAGTGCAGCGAACGAGGGCATTTCCTAGCACCATGTATTTTTCTGTTTGTTATATAAACTACAGTGTTTTCTACTAATATAAAACATCCAGAAGCTATTAGTTGATTGTTTGAAAAGCGATAATTTTCACATGTCATGATCTCACATTTGAGATTATCAATTTTATCAGTGCTGGAAATCTTTATGAAGCACTGTACTTTAAATAATAAGTATTGTCTGTCTAGTCACGAAGGTTAGTAATTCATTGCATGTAGTGATCATGTGATGGCAAACAGGCAGGTAAAAATTCGAGATTGTATTCAACCTACAATTATAGTCCTATATAAAACCCACAAGTAAGTCTCTTTTGACTTTATTTTGTAATCAGCCGGTATGGTCTGGAAAGTATGGCAACTAGCCACTCAAGAATTTTTGTTGTGTTCAGGTTTGCATACTTGGCTTAATACTGAATATGGTGAATATGGCCAGTGCTAGGTATCTAACATGCACACTGAAGTGCATTTGACACAGGTTTGCACACTGTATATTTGAAATTTTTGAAACCCGAGATCTTGTTAAAAACAGCCATACTTTCCAGTCTAGGTCATCAGTCTACAGTATCTGACTGCCTATCAAAGTGGATTGTTTGTACTGCACAGCCAAGATACAGTATTGGGCTGCAATTTTGATGTCTTCTAATAAATTTTCTATTAAATGTCTTCTATTAAATTGCCTATATTTTAGTCCCTATATATTTTCTATTAAGTATTTTAAATCTCAGCACATAATCTTTCCAGTCTGGACTGCAGGTTCATAAACATGAAAATTTTCGAACAATCAACATTATTGATTTCTTGTGGGTACAAGACTGTTGTTTGAAACATTTGAAAATGTGAAAATAATGCAACCGACTGTGGCTAGTTTGAAAATAAGCTAGTTAAGTGGACTATTTTTTATCACTCCCTGTATACTATTCTTCTGCCCATGCCATCTTTTTGCAACATTCAGTAATTGTCTTATTAAGGTTAAGTTAACAGTATCTAGCCATCCACAGAAGTTTAATGTTTATTTAATCAGAAATCTTTAGTAATGTTTGGTCACTATATACTTTGGAACTTCAGTATTAGTAGAGAATAGCCAACAATAAGTCTCACTCATGTTGGGACCTATATGTTTTTGTCTCCTTGGCTGTGACAATGCCATCATTCTAACAGCTAAACCTGGGGCATAAAAAACGTTTGAAAAACTTCATGAGATTTAGTCTGTGCAGAGATTGTGCAGAATGGAAATATATGAGCATGCACCCCCCCCCCCCAATTATCCAATTATCAGTAATTAATATTTGATAATTATTTTTAGTCTCTGAGGCTGAGAAACAAATTCACACAATTGCCTGCATGGTAAATATTGTTTGGCCGGACCAACATTTCAGTCCTGTAAAGTATGCATTCACCAAAGGATCTGGCCTGCACAGTCATATTTGGACAATTCAGTCATCCACGAAAATGCACAACATAAATTCCAACAAAACGTCTGGAAGCTGTTTTAGGAAAAGAAAGGAACTTTAAAAAGACACACAATGGATGTGCTGTAAAGCCATGGATTAAGGATAAACAGATGTGCGACTGGATACGTGCCAGTCTCTCATGTTCTATGCTAATATACGACGTCATATCCACGAACCATGAAAGTGTTCATAAAATCGTCAATTAATTGACATTTCTCTTTCAAATTCGTTATAAACTTTGGCTTGTGTACTCGCCAGTATACTGCGCATATGACCTGGTTTTTGTTGGCAGCATGAGCATCAGTAAAATAAAAAGGGATAACGTTTCCAGTGAATTTTGCGAAAAAATGCTGAAAGAATTTTCTTTAAAATTTGTTTTTGTTCCGACGCACATTTCGGTACTGTTGATTTCTTTGTTTTTTAACCGTGTGCTTATGTTCATCTTGCTAGTCAAAATCAGGTCTAATTAAATGTTCATTTATCTTATATAAATATACCGTAATTAGTCAAACGAATACGGTTTTTGTTAAAAATAGAATTTAGTAAATAATTTCTTCTTATCTTGTGTTCAGATTTATTTATAAATCAAAATACAATATAATAATCTTATTACGAAAAACAGTGCATGTACCATATATTTTTGCTAACCTCATACATATATTATTCAATTTTGAACATACCTTTTTCTCGCTACTAGCCTAGTACTCACTCTTAAGCGCTTAAGATAATATTCTCCCTCTCCAAAATGCATGGTTACATAAATGTAGTTGTATACAAGACCGAATTTTGGGAGAGGTGCACGCCTCCTCTGGGAATAGGAGAGGTGCACACCTCCCCCAAAAAACCCCCACATTCCCTTACAATTTCTCCAAAATCTGGCCTTGGTTATATGTTAACTCGGTTTTTGCATGCATGCCACTTGATTTCTTATCTTTACTTCAAAGTTCAAATGGTCATTGTGGCCATGCATGTGTCTTTAGTATTGGAAAATGTTATTATAAGGATTGAAATTATTGTTTTCAGAGATTTTATGACTTTGGTTAAATAGAAACAAATTTTGTCATTGTTTAACCAAGCCTATTATTACACGAATTATTATGTATTTAGTGTTTGAAAATGTTATTATAAGGATTGAAATTATTGTCGTTTTCAGAGATTTTATCACTGGTTGAATAGGAACAAATTTTGTGATTATTTAACCAAGCCTATTATTGCACGAATTATTGTGTTTTTAATGTTTAAAAATGTTATTATAAGGGCTGCTGTATTGTTTTCAGAGATTTTACGACTTTGGTTAAATAGGAACAAATTTTGTCATTATTTAACCAAGCCTATTATTACACGAATTATTGTGTCTTTAGTGTTGGAAAATGTTATTACAAGGATTGAAATTACTGTTTTCAGAGATTTTATGAGTTTGGTTAAACATGATCAAATTTTGTCATTATTTTACCAAGCCTATTATTACACGAATTATTGTGTCTTTAGTGTTGGAAAATGTTATTAGAAGGATTGAAATTATTGTTTTCAGAGATTTTACGACTTTGGTTAAATAGGAACAAATTTTGCCATTATTTAACCAAGCCTATTATTACACGAATTATTGATCATGTTTAATCAAAGTCATAAAATCTCTGAAAACAATACAGCAGTCCTTATAATAACATTTTTAAACACTAAAGACACAATAATTCGTGCAATAATAGGCTTGGTTAAATAATCACAAAAATTGTTCCTATTCAACCAAAGTCATAAAATCTCTGAAAACAATAATTTCAATCCTTATAATAACATTTTCAAACACTAAATACATAATAATTCGTGTAATAATAGGCTTGGTTAAATAATGGCAAAATTTGTTCCTATTTAACCAAAGTCGTAAAATCTCTGAAAACAGTAACTTCAATCCTTATAATAACATTTTCCAACACTAAAGACACAATAATTCGTGTAATAATGGGCTTGGTTAAACAATGACAAAATTTGTACCTATTTAACCAAAGTCATAAAATCTCTGAAAACAATAATTTCAATCCTTATAATAACATTTTCAAACACTAAAGGTACAATAATTCGTGTAATAATAGGCTTGGTTAATTAATGACAAAATTTGATCATGTTTAACCAAACTCATAAAATCTCTGAAAACAATACAGCAGTCCTTATAATAACATTTTTAAAGACTAAAGACACAATAATTCGTGTAATAATAGGCTTGGTTAAATAATGACAAAATTTGTTCCTATTCAACCAGTCATAAAATCTCTGAAAACGACAATAATTTCAATCCTTATAATAACATTTTCAAACACTAAATACATAATAATTCGTGTAATAATAGGCTTGGTTAAACAATGACAAAATTTGTTCCTATTTAACCAAAGTCATAAAATCTCTGAAAACAATAATTTCAATCCTTATAATAACATTTTCCAATACTAAAGACACATGCATGGCCACAATGACCATTTGAACTTTGAAGTAAAGATAAGAAATCAAGTGGCATGCATGCAAAAACCGAGTTAACATATAACCAAGGCCAGATTTTGGAGAAATTGTAAGGGAATGTGGGGTTTTTTTGGGGAGGTGTGCACCTCTCTTATTCCCAGAGGAGGCGCGCACCTCTCCCAAAATTCGGTCTTGTATACAACTACATTTATGTAACCATGCATTTTGGAGAGGGAGAATATTATCTTAAGCGCTTAAGAGTGAATACTAGGCTAGTAGCGAGAAAAAGGTATGTTCAAAATTGAATAATATATGTATGAGGTTAGCAAAAATATATGGTACATGCACTGTTTTTCGTAATAAGATTATTATATTGTATTTTGATTTATAAATAAATCTGAACACAAGATAAAGAGAAATTATTTATTAAATTCTATTATTTACAAAAACCGTATTCGTTTGACTAATTACGGTATATTTAGTATAAGATAAATGAACATTTAATTAGACCTGATTTTGACTAGCAAGATGAACATAAGCACACAGTTAAAAAACAAAGAAATCAACAGTACCGAAATGTGCGTCGGAACAAAAACAAATTTTAAAGAAAATTCTTTCAGCATTTTTTCGCAAAATTCACTGGAAACGTTATCCCTTTTTATTTTACTGATGCTCATGCTGCCAACAAAAACCAGGTCATAACATAGCAGCAGTGCGTACGCGCAATATACTGGCGAGTACACAAGCCAAAGTTTATAACGAATTAGAAAGAGAAATGTCAATTAATTGACGATTTTATGAACACTTTCATGGTTCGTGGATGTGACGTCGTATATTAGCATAGAACATGAGAGACTGGCACGTATCCAGTTGCACATCTGTTTATCCTTAATCCATGGCTTTACAGCACATCCATTGTGTGTCTTTTTAAAGTTCCTTTCTTTTCCTAAAACAGGTTGCAGACGTTTTGTTGGAATTTATATTGTGCATTTCCGTGGATGACTGAATTGTCCAAATATGACTGTGCAGGCCAGATCCTTTGGTGAATGCATACTTTACAGGACTGAAATGTTGGTCCGGCCAAACAATATTTACCATGCAGGCAATTGTGTGAATTTGTTTCTCAGCCTCAGAGACTAAAAATAATTATCAAATATTAATTACTGATAATTGGGGGGGGGGGGGGTGCATGCTCATATATTTCCAGTCTGCACAATCTCTGCGCAGACTAAATCTCATGAAGTTTTTCAAATGTTTATTATGCCCCAGGTTAGCTGCTAGAATGACGGCATTGTCACAGCCAAGGAGACAAAAACATATTGGTCCCAACATGAGTGAGACTTATTGTTGGCTATTCTCTACTAATACTGAAGTTCCAAAGTATAGTGACCAAACATTACTAAAGATTTCTGATTAAATAAACATTAAATTTATGTGGATGGCTAGATACTGTTAACTTAACTTTAATAAGACAGTTACTGAATGTTGCAAAAAGATGGCATGGGCAGAAGGATAGTATACCGGGAGTGATAAAAAATAGTCCACTTAACTAGCTTATTTTCAAACTAGCCACAGTCGGTTGCATTATTTTCACATTTTCAAATGTTTCAAACAACAGTCTTGTACCCACAAGAAATCAATAATGTTGATTGTTCGAAAATTTTCAGGTTTATGAACCTGCAATCCAGACTGGAAAGATTATGTGCTGAGATTTAAAATATTTAATAGAAAATATATAGGGACTAAAATATAGGCAATATAATAGAAGACATTTAATAGAAAATTTATTAGAAGACATCAAAATTGCAGCCCAATAATGTATCTTGGCTATACAGTACAAACAATCCACTTTGATAGGCAGTCAGATACTGTAGACTGATGACCTAGACTGGAAAGTATGGCTGTTTTTAACAAGATCTCGGGTTTCAAAAATTTCAAATGTACAGCACGCAAACCTATGTCAAATGCACTTCAGTGTGCACGTTAGGTACCTAGCACTGGCCATATTCACCATATTCAGTATTAAGCCAAGTATGCAAACCTGAACACAACAAAAATTCTTGAGCGTGTAATTGCCATACTTTCCAGACCATACCGGCTGATTACAAAATAAAGTCAAAAGAGACTTACTTGTGGGTTTTATATAGGACTATAATTGTAGGTTGAATACAATCTCGAATTTTTACCTGCCTGTTTGCCATCACATGATCACTACATGCAATGAATTACTAACCTTCGTGACTAGACAGACAATACTTATTATTTAAAGTACAGTGCTTCATAAAGATTTCCAGCACTGATAAAATTGATAATCTCAAATGTGAGATCATGACATGTGAAAATTATCGCTTTTCAAACAATCAACTAATAGCTTCTGGATGTTTTATATTAGTAGAAAACACTGTAGTTTATATAAACAGAAAAATACATGGTGCTAGGAAATGCCCTCGTTCGCTGCACTCACTCTTAGGATATCATGTTCAACACTCGAAATAAATCTGGTATCTCTGCGACTCCGCGCACCATTTTAATATTATTAATATCATCCAATATCCGTACGTATATTAAACTGGTGAAATTCATAAACAAACCACGTAGTCGTACAGTCTGTACTCAGGAAAAATATTACCAATTCTATTTACCTCGCTACTTTCCGTCGATTCATGAATATTCAAGCCCTCATTATTAGAAAGCTCATCCATATCTAATCCATATCATCCAATATCTTCCATATTCATATTTTGACTCTTGTTAGAAAAGGAAGCCATGTTGAAATTACTTACCAGTACCTTTGATCGCGTTTAGCTTAGTAACCATGCCTTGGTTTCTGTTGTTGGTTTTTGAACAAATTTTGTCTGAAATAATACCTCTTTTATCTTAACCAACGCTGTGCCAATATCGTCTTTCATTTCAGTAACCTATTTCCTAATATTAAACTGAAAACCACATGCAGCTGCTTCCATACCAACTGTGAATAGAGCCGGATTGATGACAGCTTTACCTATTAAATTTGTTGGAATTAGGCATAATTGCATCCGGAGAAACGCACAAATTTTGTGCGTTTGACACCTTTTTTCGGCCGTGCGGATTCTCATGTGCGGAGCTTTACATAGCACTTTGCACTTAATAGCGTAATCCAAGTAGCGCTTTTTTAGATCCCATATATGTTTGCTAAGCTCGGTTGCGTTTCTTTTCTCTTTGGATTTAAATGACGCTCTGTGGTTTGCGAGACGTGCCTTGAAGCTTGTCGCCGTTGTGCCGACGTACGATTCAGAAGTCTCTCCGCAGGTCACGGTCGCCTGGTACACAATGTCGTTGCGTAGGCATTCACCATTTAATGGGCAGATTGCGTTCTTAGAGCAGTTGCTGAGTTTTTCATCTTCTAAGTTGGAATTGAGCACATTCATGTTATTTCCATCAATCTTTACTTTCATACTCGGCATGCAGCTATAAGAGAGCTTTATGGTGTTTCTGTTCAGGATCTTGTGCAATGTATTGCCAGGTAGGAAACATCTTGCTAAAATCTTAAAAAATTCTTTCCCCATACTAGTTTTAACATTATGGTCGTACGGGGGATTAAACCATATAATGTTTCTTCTCCTTTTTCTCTTTTCCACTCTTCTTGACTGGGGTTTCAGGTAATGCAAACTGAATGCGTACCCACTTTCATTCAATGCTTTCTGGTAGGGTGGGGCAGCCTGATCGAAAACTTCTTTGTTGGATGAGATCTCAGATAATCTTTTGTTAATTCTCTCGGGGATGTTCTTCAAAATTGCAGGTTGGTGGTTAGACTTAACATTGATATATTGTAGGGTGTTTATATTGGGTTTCATGTATGGTCTGTATAGCCGCGTAAATAAATCCATGGTTACGTCCAAATAGTCGACCACTTTTTTGTTAACTTCGATTGTTATTCTGAGGTCATTTTCTGGAAAAATCCCACAGATTTCTTGCTTAACTTTCTCTGCTTCCTTAGGGCTGAGTGCGGAGGCTCCAAGGCCGTCGTCTCTGTACAAACCAAAAAAATTGCCATAAATGATAACATGTAGCATACCACCAATTCGCACGTCTCGGCACCATCCAGACTTCCCATCGTTACATCGAAGCCGCTGCCATTATCTTTTTTCTTCCAAGGTTCTCCATTGTTGAATACTAACGTTCGTTTTGTGTGGATGATGATATCTATATCACTGTCTGATTTTTCTGTGTATTGCTTGGCATGGTTGATTGCTTTATTCAGTAAATTCTCGGTAATAGATGGATAGAAGTCGATAATATCGAAGTTTTTAAACCTTGTTCTTCTGGTAACCTGGGTATTTTGAAACCATGTTAATACATCTTTTGTACTTTTCCACAAATTCACTGCCGTTGCATTAACAGTGCTCTTTATTATTCTTTCTAAGATACGCTTGTTGACTTGGCCTAACTCTGATCTGGTGGGATTAATCAATCTGCACGTAGGGGTGTTTTTAAAGTTAGGTTTGTGGTCCTTAAGGGTATTGAAAACATCCTTTTCTGCTAACTTTTCTACTCGGTTGCTTAAGTTAATGCCATCAGCTATAAGCCTTGCTTCGTTATTGATATCGTTGACCTCGCTTTGAGTTGACTTCTTGTATGTTTTCGTGATGTTTTTGTGAGTCAAGTCTGCATAATGTTGAGGACTCATAGCGTAAAGATTCGTAGTTTTATCGGCTTTCACCATCATCTTTCCTTCCTTTTTATTGATTTGATATCATTGGTCAACTTTCTCTGGAAATCGTTGCTTTTGTTGCCGAATTTTATTTTCTGAATAAAATTTGTCATTTCCATTTCAAAGTCTTTCAGTTCGTTAACGGTGGGTGGGAATTTATTTGATTTAAATCCATAATTTTCGTGCTCTGCTTCCTTCGGTTGGGGATTAAGATGAAAATGAACCCTCCATCTCACTCTTTTTAAAAATAGTTCCGTTTTTCTCGTAAAAGTCTTCAAATAAGAAGTCCTAGATGCTGTAGGTATGTTTTTAGTGGAATATCCAAAAGAGGTCCGTTTCATGACCATAATAGGTGAACAAGGCAACCGCAGTGCTCAACTAGATAGGAGCAGTATATAGGGGAGTTTATAAACACCCCTACGTGCAGATTGATTTATCCCACCAGATCAGAGTTAGGCCAAGTCAGCAAGCGTATCTTAGAAAGAATAATAAAGAGCACTGTTAATGCAACGGGAGTGAATTTGTGGAAGAGTACTAAAGATGTAGTAACATGGTTTTAAAATATCCCGGTTACCAGAAGAACAAGGTTTATAAACTTCGATATTATTGACTTTTATCCATCTATTTCTGAGAATTTACTGAATATCAGACAGTGATATAGATATCATCATGCAACGAACGTTAGTATTCAACAATGGAGAACCTTGGAAGAAAAAAGATAATGGCAGCGGCTTCGATGTAACGATGGGAAGTCTGGATGGTGCCGAGACGTGCGAATTGGTGGCATACTACATGTTATCATTATTACAAAAAATGTGGCAATTCTTTTGGTTTGTACAGAGACGACGGTCTTGGAGCCTCTGCACTCAGCCCTAAGCAAGCAAAGAAAGTTAAGCAAGAAATCTGTGGGATTTTTCAAGAAAATGACCTCAGAATAACAATCGAAGTTAACAAAAAAGTGGTCGACTATTTGGACGTAACCATGGAATTATCTACGCGGCTATACAGACCATACATGAAACCCAATAACATCCTACAATATATCAATGTTAAGTCTAACCACCAACCTGCAATTTTGAAGAACATCCCCGAGGGAATTATCAAAAGATTATCTGAGATCTCATCCAACAAAGAAGTTTTCGATCAGGCTGCCCCACCCTACCAGAAAGCATTGAATGAAAGTGGGTACGCATTCAGTTTGCATTACCTGAAACCCCAGTCAAGAAGAGTGGAAAAGAGAAAAAGGAGAAGAAACATTATATGGTTTAATCCCCCGTACGACCATAATGTTAAAACTAGTGTAGGGAAAGAATTTTTTAAGATTTTAGCAAGATGTTTCCCACCTGGCAATACATTGCACAAGATCCTGAACAGAAACATCATAAAGCTCTCTTATAGCTGCATGCCGAGTATGAAAGTAAAGATTGATGGGAATAACATGAATGTGCTCAATTCCAACTTAGAAGATGAAAAACTCAGCAACTACCCTAAGAACGCAACCTGCCCATTAAATGGTGAATGCCTATGCAACGACATTGTGTACCAGGCGACCGTGACCTGCGGAGAGACTTCTAAATCGTACGTCGGCATAACGGCGACAAGCTTCAAGGCACGTCTCGCAAACCACAGAGCGTCATCTAAATCCAAAGAGAAAAGAAACGCAACCGAGCTTAGCAAACATATATGGGATCTAAAAAAGCGCGACTTGGATTACGCTATTAAGTGAAAAGTGCTATGTAAAGCTCCGCATTATTCAAATAAAACAAAGAAATGTCATTTATGCTTAGCTGAAAAATTCTTTATTTTATGTAAACAAAACACTGCTTCCTTGAACAAGAAAAGTGAGTTGTTAAGTAAATGCAGACACAATTCGAAGACAAATTTTTATTGAACTCAAGTTAGTCATGCAGTATCATGAATAGTTTTAGCAATTTTAATGAGCATACAATTTGCAATGTTCGTAATTTTAATTAGACCAACGTGTATATATTAGGAGCTGTAATGTTTTTAGAGTTATATTACAACTTGGCATTGCACTGAGGAGTGAAGGTTTGAAGACCTGTACGAAACAGAACTGTATGCTACCCATGTGAGAGTCCGTGTGTTTGATTTAATTTATATATATATATATATATATATATATATATATATATATATATATATATATATATATATATATATATATATATATATATATATATATATATATATATATATATATATATATATATATATATATATTCCCTAATGGGTTTGATTCGTATTTGCCCAATCTTTCTTCAAATTTCATTCTGGGAAAGAATGATTTCTGTAGATTGTATTATGAACGCGCTAGAGCACTGCAAATTTCGATTACCTTTTTTCTGATACACCCTGTATATAACCACTTGACACGGCCTTCGTCAGAATAAAAACTAGTTAAAGCACATGGAATTTATACTACTAAATTACATACATGAATAAATAAACTTAATCCTATTGTTGTACAAAATCATGCGTGAAGTTAAGACATCTTTGATTAATCAATGACGTTCTAATCCAAAAATTCTCACATTCCGTACGACTGCTACGGCGTTGGTCAATTAACTTAAGTTTTAACAATGAATGATCAGCACCATGAAAATCCTTGCCAACCACAAGGTGTGGGCTCCACTATTAATTTTAGGACCTGTCTTGCCAATTACAAGTCTCATATTAAACGGAATAAAAGAACTTGTGGTATTGTTAATCACTTGGATTTTCATGGTGCTGATCATTCATAGTTAAAATTTAATTAGAGTTTTTACGTTATGTTACTAGATTTGGCTTAAAAAAGCAAAGTAATTTTCATTTGTATGTACGATGCCGTAACATGAATGTACGTTAAGTAAAGGCAAATTGTTCAATAGAAATAATTTTCGCCGGAAAAGGAATTTGGATGAAACAGGCTACACAATGCAGAGCATCAGAACATACGCAATGAAAGCGGAATGCAAATACTGCATGAAGAGCCTTATTTTGTCGCCACCCTAGCGCTAGGAAACAAAGAAAAATAAGGCTCTATATTATGCTGTGGTAAACTATGAGTTGAGTTACGTAATAGAAGTGCAATTAAAAGCGTGTCATGTGCTAAATAGTGCATACGTGCAAGGTCAATTCCAATATCATAATGTTCGTGTTTGAACTTGTCCTCAAGCCCATGCTGCGCAAAAACCTAATTCCGGGTGAACAGATCTGTCATAGACTAGGCAAAAATCTGATGCGCAGGTCCTTGATAAACGAACGCAGTACTTGATACATGCAGTCCTTGGTTTGCTTTATAAAGACGTTGAATAGTGGAAGTAATGACGGTGAAAACTTTCGTTGTACTCTGTGGACTGATTTTACATTTGTCTTCAAAAGTGCAAAGTAAGTAATTTTTCAAATACATCTGTGTAGTACAAATACATATTAATATTTCAAATTCATTTCAATGACGCGATATTCAAATGATATTTTTAAAAAACCTTGCCGTATAAATTGAATACCATTTCGCGATATTTTTTGATATTTTATTTTTTGATATTTATCTCTAGTTTAGTTTCTAGCCTATTTTCTTAGTATCGTTAAATGGCGACGTTGCAGACAAGCATAAAAATGTATATTTTTGGCGTTGTAACAACCTGTAACGAGAGCAAAGACAACGTTTCATTTCTATTGGGATTTTAATAGTTCATATCCGTTGTTTGATTTTATCGCATTACTAGCCAGCGTCTTTGCCTTGTCATCATATACAGCTTAAGCTCCCTATTAATATGATGTAATACCGCGGCGTATGGAGGGTTATCACCGCCTAAATTAGTAACCGCCGATTTTTGTTGTTCCATATGCTCGTCTTAATTGCTATTCGTCGTACTGGTTGTGATATTGCTTTTTTGAATTTTCATGTTCAAGAATTGATTTTGATGTTGACTTGAAATTTAAAGTAGAACTGTAGAACGAACATACCCTATATAAACTCGGCTCTGGAAGAAGGTTTGAGGTTTTAAGACGCAATGATTTTAAGAAGTTGAGGTTTTCTGTCACTTTGCTTATGATTTCTGGATTGTTTGGGTTGTTTGTTATCACGATTGGTAAGATTCTATGTTCGTAGTTTTCCTCTTTTGGTGATCTTAATTCAATAAAGCTAGTTGTTCGAGCTTTTTCCATCCCCTTTTGTATAAGTCCTTCTGGATAGTTCTACTTTAGTAGAAACATCATAAGTTTAAGGAAGCGCTTTTCTCTCAAGACCTCTTTTACAATTATTGTGCAAATTCGCCTTGCTAACGTGTATGGATGTTATTTTTGGTATGCTTGGGGTGACGTGATCTATAATCTAGATATTGATGGATGTCAGTTGTTTTATAGAAGATATCCGTGTATATATAATTTATTTTCTTTCTTGCAAAGTAAGATGTCCAAAAGCGTATTTTTGGATGGAGGCTGTTGAGGAGTTGATGAAAGTCTATCAGCTGTTGTTTAGATTTATTCCACAAGAGAACACAGCCGTCTAAGAATCTCTTAAGAAACTTTGATAGCAATGGGAATAGTTGTTGCCCTGACTGCCTGGCTATAGACACCTCAATTACCGATACATTTTGCAAAAACGTCCATTCCATCCAACATCGTTCTTCTCACCCGCGAAAAGAATTCAAAGAGAATGAAGCGGTGCAACAAGGTATCGATTTACTTCAGGAATTTGTTGCAAAAGAGAGGTTCAACAACTTACAAACACTATCTGAAATGAGACAAGACAGTGTAAGTGTTTGATGTATTTTTTTTTATTTACCTAATCTGCCGCGAAGGTTTGCCGTATAAACATTTTTAAGTTTTTTGATCAGTAATTTCTTATACATAGGATCCGCATTCTTTACAAAGAATTCCGTGTACAGGGTTCCAAAGAGAGGATGACTCTGTTTTGTCAAACGCCTAAAGAGGCCGCGAAACTCTTTGGTCTATTTCTGGAACATAAACAATGTTTACCAAGGCTAGAAACTGGTGATACCATATTTACCTTGAAGTGACAAATCTTTTAATGGAATACTCGGATCACAGTCATCACAATTCTCCATTTTGTTGATTTATCACTTATGTCTTGACGACTATGTTGACGACGGTATAAACGTCGTTCACTCCCCCCCCTGAAACCCTTGTTTATATTATATTTTTGACGTTTTACTTTTGCCCTTTTAAATTCATTAAAATATTTCATCACGGATTTAAGCATTTAAACTTTGTACACTTTCAGCAAAAATTTCGTGCCAATCGTGTGCATACAATCAAAATTATGCAGGTTTTAGCAATATTTCGACCAATCTAGCACTATTTCGACCGTTTTTTGGCAGAGGTTTCCCTTAGCGACTCCTCGCAAAACTACGGAAATTGAATGGAATTCAGAGGAATTCTCGAAACCTCTGCGGAGGAGAGAGATGGCCTTGGAACAATGTGCAATGCGTCACTATCGTGCATTATTTGTTTTTGCTTGCTTTGGTCATTCTCTTTGGCCATATGAATAACTTTTGGCGCAATGGATAAAATAATACTATTCTATTTTCTTTTGTCAAAATAGATCTAGAGAATTTTGACATGATAGAGAATATTGAAATGAGGACGCATTTATAAGCAGGAAGTTGCGCAATTCGCAAAGCTGCATGTAATAGGATGCTATGTCAATCGTAATTATGTTTCAATTCCTTCTGTTAGCCAATGTTTATAAAAGGATATTAAAATGTCAATCCCTGCTCGCATTTTAAGAATTTATGTTATGATTAGGTTCAGTGTCTACATTTTATAGAAGCTATATACAGCTAATTCAATTAAGGTTGACATCGACAAAATGGTCAAATGTGCAACACCAGCGCCGGCAAAATGATGGCGAAAACTGGTTTTAAGTAATATTGATTTATTGACTTATTTTTGACTCGGTTTTCTTTGATGTACCGCGGCTTTAATCTCAGATAAATACCTTGAATAAATAATTATTAGATCAAGCTTGTGCACAAATTTCGAAAAAGCTCGACTTCAATTGTTTGATTCTGCCAGAAAATCTCCCCAAGAATAAATTAAGGTTACGTACAGGACACGCTAGGAATTCATTCCACTTTTAATATGGAAATTGGTCAAGGTCAATCTAGTGTAATATCGTCTGAGGATAGCAGTGCGAGACATAAAATTTCTGATTTTCTAAGAAGGCCTTTTAGCATTCGCAATCCGAGTGAGCAAAAGGCTATTGTAAGAATGCAGCAACTAAGACCGAAGCTGCAACTCATGTTTAGAGGTAGAAAGTTCCAAGAGTCATGGTAGAGTAAGAAGGACTGGTTGTTTGCTATTGAGACGAGGAAGTCTCTGTTTTGCTGGCCATGTTTACTCTTTAATTGTAAGTCGGGCCAATCTACTTGGACGCATGCTGTTATGTCAACATGCACGGTTTCTTGAGCGATTGCCAGAAGCATGAAAGGTCCAAATCCCACATGGAGTCCTACTAAATGTGGAACACCTTTCAAAATGACAGGCAAGAAATTGTGGATGTGTTGTTCTCCAGGAAATGTACAACGAGGAGGTCAGGCAAAACCGAGTAATGCTAAAAAATATTGCTATTGCTGTGCTTTACTTAGCAAGGCAGGAAATGGCATTCGGAGGGCACGATGAATCTTCTACCGGCTTAAAGCAAGGTAACTACAGGGAGCTTTTAGTAAGCTAGATTCTGTGTTTGATACGCTTTTGCATGGCAGGCTTCAGGAGGCAGAAAGTGTGAGTCTGGGGGTGTTTTTACTGGTGTTTCTGTCATGTAATGTCCAGAATCATGTGATTGAATGCATAGATTCAGTGATTGACGATCAAATGAATAAGGAAGTAAATGAACGCCAGTTTCTCAGTATCCATTGTGTTGAATCCGTGGATGTGTCTATTAAAGAGCAACTGAGAATTATTATTCCTTTGGATAGAGGTCATGAAATAGTTGAAAGATTTTAAGATTTTTAAAATTTAATAATGTTAGCAGAGACCGCACAGCTCTGGGAATAGGTGAAGTTATTGTTAAGGCTGCTCTAAGTAAGTTTGGTGTTTCAGTTTAATCTAAATTAATCATGCAAACATACATGTATGATGGTGCTGCTGTCTTGAGTGGTTACCTCAGTGGCCTGCAGATACTCATTCACCAAGATTACCCCTTTGCCTTATTTTTTCATTCTGCTGCCATCGCTTGAACCTGGTTTTGTGCTTGTTTGCTCAAAGTATGAGCATTCGATTAATTCTTTTTGTACATTTTCCTCATCTTTTCCTGATCGGAAGGCATTTCTTACTTCAAAAAGGTATTAATATTTCTAGTCCAGGTGAAACTAGAAGGTATTTTAAGGCCAGAGCAGTCTGCCATTTTTAAACAGTATGAAAAATTGCAAGAAGCCTTCACTGATTATCAAGATAACCCTGTGAATTTCCCTGATGAGACTGTTTCTAGGTCAGACAATCGTCTCAGTGATCTTGAGTCATTCCTTTTTGCTTTTTACTGGATCTTTACAACAAAATTTTAGAAACGTCCTCAATTTTATGTGCCATACTCCAAACTAGGTGCACTGGTTTTTCATATGGTGTTAAAAAACTTGTGAATTTCTTGGTAGATGATCTTCGCAATGATGCTGCTTATGTATCTTGCTATGCAGCAGGTAGGAGAAGAGTCCCTGTTACTCAGGCTGTTAGGGTTGCTTCAGCAAGATCTGGGCAAAATATTAATCATAAACAGCTTTTCTTTGAAGTAATTGATGCTGTTGTTGCTATAATGAATCATCGGTTTGAGGATTGTTGCGTTTTTTAAATAAAATCTTTTAATAAAGTTGTGTCAAACTACCACAAGAGAATACACTAAGTAATAACTAAGAAAAAGCAATTTACATATAAGCCATATTGGCGCCCACGGTACCTATGTTACATTAGGAAAAATACTTTATGTTGTTATGTTGCATCCTTCGTAACCAAAAAATATTATAAAGACAAAAGCATTTCGTATACGATATCGTTCTAATATCTAACCCATTGTCCAAACTAATGTCTATCAATGACCAATGTCCAAGTAACCTAATGTCCAAATTAACCTATATTTTTTTACTTATTTCTCAAATCCAGTATTCATAATATTCTAAATAAATATAACGTCTAATAAGGTCACTAAATCCTCAAGTTAGCAATACTTAATGTTCATGATACATAATCTTGATACTTGCTGTTTGGCTTGGAAATTCTTTCAGATGTTGTCACGATTGGATGACATCGTGAACCACCAGACTTTTGCGGTTTCTTGCCAGTGGATGACTGAGTATGTTCTGTTGTAAAATCTCCTCCAGTCGACACTGTGCAATTTGAACATCCACTGTTTTCATAAAGGATTCCACTTGTAGGAGTAGTTTCAATTGACACTGGGTCTTGATAAATGTCGAATGGCACTAACTCTTGTTCTTCTTTAACAATGCGTTCAGGTACAGCTAATAAGTGTCTTCGATTTCTTCTGTACACCTTGCCATCCGATTCGACTATATAAGACCGTGGCTTTTTCGCTATCTGCTTCATCACGCCCAACTTATCATATCGTTTAGTAGTTCGAATTCGTACGGCTTGATTCTCCTTTAGAGTTCTCAGCGTCTTTGCACTTTTATCATAATACACGTTTTGTTGCCGCTTCTTACGTATGCTTTGGGACACTTGATTACAAAGTATAACTTTTGGTGCAAAGAGTTTTTTTAATATTTTTAATGTTTGAGTTCTTCTAGACATCAAGCGTTGTGCAGGCGAACCAAGATTGCAGTCATTAGGAGTATTTCGTAGATTTAACAAACCAAGCATTGGATCGGATCCATCACGCTTAGACTTTTTCAACAACTTCTTGGCTTGCTGGACAGCGTTTTCTGCTAGTCCATTCGATTGAGGATAGGTGGGACTGCTAGTCAGTTGTTTGAAACTCCACTCTTTTGCAAACAAATCAAATTTTCGAGCCATTGTCGGTCATTAACAATTCTGTTGTGCCATGTACAGCAAAATGGCACTTCATCTTCTTTATGCCTGTCTTGGATGAGATATCATGCAATGTATTGGTCTCAAATCAACCAGAGTATGCGTCAACCATCATGAGGTAGTTCATACCATTCGTTTTGAAAATGTCCGCACTAACTTGTGTCCATAGTAACTCTGGTGTTGGGTGGCTTTTCATGGGCTCTTTCGTTTGGTGTGGTTTGGTACTGTTGCAGGGTACACAGGAAGACAGTGCTCGTTCGATGTCTTTTGTCATTTTAGGCCAAAAGACAACATCTCTTGCTCTTCTCTTTGTTGCTTTAATTCCAGGATGACCTTTATGCAACTGCTCGATGTAACAGCGACGAAGACTTCCCGGGACCACCACTCTTTGACCCTTTAAGACAATTCCATTGTCAACAAGCAGCTCATCTCTCACAGGAAAATATGGAGCAAGATCTACTGGAACGTCCCTACACTTCATTGACCAGCCATGTCGAACAACTTCAGTTAATCTCTGCATGGTTGAGTCTGTAGAAATTATGAGTTGCAATTCTTCAATTCTCGTAGGAGAAATCGATTGTACTGACATAACTTCGAAATCGCTGTCGCTTTCTACCCCAAGAGGGTCTTGATGGATATATGCACGCGACAGAGCATCAGCCACGACCAGATCTTTTGCTGTTTTGTAGAAAAATTCCAGATCATAACTTTGTAATTGTAGGAGCATTCGTTGAAGTCGTGCATGAGCCGCATGGAGAGGTTTCTTCACAAATGAAATCAGAGGCTTGTGATCTGTTTCTATCACCACTTTATTGCCATATGGAATTTTCTACACGCGAGTAAGGCTGCCAACAACTCCTTCACGATTTGGGCATATCTACTTTCTGTGTTTGTCATCACACGTGAAGCATATGCTATTGGAAATCCGTCCTGGAGACACATTGCACCCAAGCCATTCTTTGATGCGTGCACAGGCAAAACAACTTGCTTAATGGGATCAAAGAACTTCAATACGAGAGGGTTGCTAATCTTATCTTCTAACTTTTCAAACGCTGCTTGATGCTCCACTTGCCAGCACCACTGTACATCTTTGCTCAGAAGTTGTGACAAACTTTCAATGAACTTATGGAGGTAATTTAATATGCTAAGAAATCTTTGCAAAGCCTTCGGATTTTCAGGAACCGGCATTTCTTTGATTGCCTTTGTCTTTTCGTCATCTGGCTTCAACCCATCCTTGGTGAACAAATGACCAATATGTCATCAACGATGATCTCACATGGGTAGCCAGCAAACAACACTTCCATTGTTCGTTGGTAAACTTCCGATGCGGTGTTTATACCAAATGGCATTCGTAGTGGCGTATCTATATCTGCAAAACGAGATGCTAAACGTAGTCAAGAATGATGACTTTTCTTCCAGCTTGATTTGCTAAAATCTGAATCTTGCATCGAGAGTGGAAGAGACAGTAGCACCTGCCATACGAGCTGCAACACTTTCAACACTTTACATTGGATGATGAGATCTCTTTCTAAACATATGCAGATCTCCCATTTTTCTTTTTCGTGGCAGCTTTTTACGATCGAGCTCTTCCTTCCTTCACACTCTTCTCCAAAACAACTGGTATTTACGCGGTGACTTTATTACTGGGGTTACACTGCTATCGACTTTCATGGCATACACGACTGGTAACTCCCCGAGGTGTTCATCAAACAAATCTTTGTACTTGATTAAAACTTCACTTCTGAAATCATCACTTGAATTAAATCTATCTTTAATGAATCCTTAAGATCAAGGAGTGATGCAGCAGATTTGTCTAAAATTTGAAAGTCTAAACTGTACCCTGTGAATTCACATAAAATTTCATGTTCACCGAACCTAAGGTCAAAAACATATGCCCACCATATGTTATCAATTGAATAGCACCTATGCAGTTTTTCCCTAAGCCTATTGTGCTTACCATCAAGCCTCGCATTGACCCAATACGTTCTGTGCACATCTAAGCGAGGCTTGGTGGTGAGACAGTAGCCTTAGGGAAAACCCGCATAAGTGCTATTGACTTAGAACGATCAATTTTAATTTCTCCCCGTCTCTCAATTTTTTAAACTGATCAAGTGTCATTACATTGCACTTGGCAACTGTATCAATTCTTAATTGCACTTCGTGCTCGTTAATTCTCGTTGTGCAATGAATTTTTTTTTATTTTGAATTTTGTCAACAGTTTCGATGGCTTCAATAATAAACAGATCTTTATCTATCATATAGTGCACTTGCTGCTGCCAGTTCTTTTTACATGATTCGACGCGGGAAATTTTTGACTTCTCCTTTTCGGTTGAAAAGTGTGTTGAGATTTGACTGAGTAGCATACTCTCTTAAAATTATTTAATTTCCCACAATAATGACATTGCTTTTTTAAAAACTGTTTTCCATAATCTTTAGACAACTCGTTTAACTGACAAATCTGTACCGCTTTATCTAGTGTAAGTGCTCTTTCTTTTAATAACTGTTTTTTGATCCTGTCAGACGTTATACCACACACGTTTTATCACGAATGAACTCATCTTTCATCATACCGTATTCACAAGTGTCTGCTAATATACGAAGATTTGAAACGTAAGATTGAATTAACTCACCGTCACTTTGATTTCGTGGGTTAAATTAAACTTATGCCTTTCTATTATAACATTACCCTGTTGATTACAAATTTCCTTGAACTTTTTTTTAAGGACTTCGACACTTTCCTTCGTTTTAGCTGGCTAACTACCTCGTTCGCTTGGTTGCGTACAGCAGCTGCATATACGAATGACTTTTCTTTCTCGATCGCTTCGCGTCCTGTAATGTTAAGCATGATATACGCCTTCGTTTTTTCATCTTTGTCATGGTACGCCGCTGTCAAGAATATATCCAATTCTAACTCAAATCGCCGTCAATTCTCTGCTGCATTTCCCTCAAAGCTTAACGATCGACCATTTTCTAACGAATATTCTTCGTTTTCATCGATTAATATTTAGCATCCCATTCCTGATGCCATGTTGCGTTTCTCAAATGAAATCTTTTAATAAAGTTGTGTCAAGCTACTACCAGAGAATATACTAAGTAGTAACTAAGGAAGAGCAATTTATATTTAAGCCATATCGCCGCCAACGTTACATATGCTACATTAAAATAAATACTTTATGTTGTTATGTTACAAGGATGTTGAAAGTTTCTCATTTCTCAACTTAGTGAATCCAAAAATCTTTACTATGTGGCAAATGGTTTCCTTCTGACATGTTGCAACAGTTAAGGGAAAAGTATGGTTCACTTTTTGATATACCTAGTCTTGAAAACCAACTTATGTTTATTTACCAACTTCTGAAATATATTTTTGAGATGAATATTCCGGGGTGTATTCCACAAGTTGTCAAATTGTTGGAATTAAATGGTGTAATTGCTGTTTCTGGTGCATCAGCGGAAAGATCTTTTTCATGCTTAGGTAGGGTAAAATCCTATCGTTGCAGCAAAATGAATGATGACAGGTTTGGTTGTTTGTGCAGAATATCTATTCACAAGGACATCCTTCAAGAGAAGGAAGATAAAAAGCAACTCTTTGAGTTTGTTTTAGAAAAGTTTGTTCAGAAGCCCAGGCGTCTCAATTTTAGATACCGATAGATGGCTGTGCGCTAACTTATATAGTGACCATTAGTCTGATTCTTATACCCTGTAGTAGATTCACAAGCCAACCTTATTCCTTATGTAATAGTTCTATGTGTCACTCTAGTACACCTGTATTATTTTACTTTGTCTGAAGACCGTAGTATATTTGCCGTGGTGTGACCTGTACTAATCAACAGGTTATCATGTCTTTGTTTCAGTGTGTGCTTATTGATACTTCCAAGTTCCAAGTTCATCATAACAAAACGCTCTACTGGGGCTAATTTTTTATGACTGTTTATTCTGTGAGACCTGCCTGCACAGTAGTGCTAACATGAAGTATTCCTGAACTGTTACATATTTAGGAACAATCAGAATCACATAAAAACTTACTTAAGATTAGGACGGGGGTTGAGTAATTAGTGGGAAGGGGTTAAAGGGTTAGATATGACTGGGATGATGTGCAAAATTGAGCAAACTGCATGTCTATGAAATGTCCCAAATGCTCACCCTTTTCTAACCAAACGCCATTAACTTCTTGGTGCGAAAGGCGTGTTGCTGGCGCCTTAAAACCAGTTTTCTCATTAGGGCTGTTCAAGTCGGATTCACAGATTGGCAATATTTGTTGTGTGTGTGTTTCCTAGGCATGCTGATGAGCCCTGATAAAGGGCGAAACCGCCAAATTTGCTATTTTCTGAAGAGTATTGCGGTCAAATTTATCGCCATTAAACGTGTTTTTTTACTATACTGAATAAGGCAAATTGGTTCTTTTTTAAAGTCAAACAAAAGCTAAGAATTCCATGCTCAGATCGTGGGAAATGCTATTTCCGGGTTCCAATTTTTAAAATTTTCCCCGAGGAGCATGCTCCGGGACCCCCTTGAAATCTCACGCTTTTGGCGCTCGGGCATGACCTACTTCTTTCACCTAGCTTTGCCACTGTTTGCGAGATGTCCCAAGAAAGGCTGGGGCAGTCCATGGCCAAACTCAACGGTAGCTTCCTTGATGTAACAACGAATTTGAATCGTATAACTTAGTATATTATAGTTCCATTTAATTTGATCTATATTAAACAAATACAATAAATACACATTACAATACGACCTCGTTACATATTTGCGCACAAATATATATTCAATTAAACTTACTTCTGTGCCGCTCTGAGGTTACAGTGCTCCGGTCACACCGGTGAGTTTCTTTTCTGATGGGACGGGATATTCTGTGACCATACGGCAACAATGCTGGATGCTTCATTTTATAAGAAACGTCTGCGCTATTCCTTGCTTGATCCAGTAAATGCGACTTCGTTCAAGCTCTTTTGGTATCAACAATCCGCAATTGACTTCGTACGCTTTCTGTTCCTTATCTTCGCAAGTAGGTTGTTCTTAAGCCGTAAAGCCCGTGCAGTTAATTTTGATTAGCTTCTTCCACGTTGAGTACGCATTGCAATTGATCACACTCTTTCCCGCTGCCATAGATGCAATTGTCTGCTTCTTTCTAACTTTCTTTTCAACTTGTTTGAGGTCTGGTCTAAAATATTCTTGTGGCCAATCTTTCATAGGTTTGTGTAGAAAGTCTGAACATTTTTCCAGCTGTCCGATAATTCATCGACCGTTTTTCCACGAGAAACGTCGTCGACGAAGTTGTCCTAACCCGGAATATGTTTCCATTGACATATGGTTGTGTGTTAATTTGAATCTCGCCCACTCTGCTTGACGCAAATAGCTTGAAAAATCTTTCTTTGCTAAGGATCCACGCTGGTATAATCGTACTGTCCATAACAGGATAACCTCTTTAAATTGCATTCGCGTTTACTGTTGTATAGTTTTGCATAACCGACTAGCCAATACCTTTGTTTGAAGTTCTAGTGTCGGGATACTCTACTCTTTGAGTAGAGCCACTCGTGATTTGGCTGCTACAAATCTCACTGCGATTGAACCGCGTGTATCCACGCTTCATATATATGCACAGGTTCTAAATGCACCTCGGGATGCATCTTCAAATAAGTGAAGAACTGGTGGCTCAACTAGGATGAACGGACATTAACATCGCTTCAACGCGACTTCGTTCAACTTCTTTACTTCTTCTAAAATTGGTAACCATTTTTCCTGAGATACCTTTGAAAGCTCATCGTCCCAGCGAATACCTCTTTGCCACAATTCCTGGATCCCAATTTTTCTTTGATAAGAAAAGCTGGTGCGAAACCTATTGGGTCATTGATACGCACTATTTGACTCTGAATGCTTCGTTTTGTCATCTTAGCTGTTGAGACTTTGGGATGCCAGGTAAAACTTTGTATTTCATAACATCATCTTTACTGTTCCACAGGATCTCGAGTACTTTTTGTTCTGACGTTCCCTGAGGAATCTTGATTTCTTCTCTTTCCTGTCAGGTCTCCGATAGATAACAACTCCTTTACCTTAAAGCCACCGTTCTCGAGTATATCGTCGATTGCACATGAAAGTTTCTCCACTTCTTTCACAGTATTTACCGAATCTAAGATACCGTCCATGTATAAGTTGTCCTTCAGTTTTTGAGGTGCTCTGGGATTCATAGCTTCACCTTCCACTGCTGTTTTCTTTAACGCTGCTTGCGCCATTGCGGGCGCTGGGTTATCACCAAAGGTGGTATGTTTGTTTCATTGTTCGGATAAAGCTTCACACGCTTTATTTTTTTGTTGTATGGTTTTATAATTATTCTTTTTATTTTGTACAAGATCTTTGTACTTTCGCACCAATTGTCGCGACAAGTTCGACCCTTTAAAATTTATGCATTGGGAAGTCGCAGCTAGAATTTATATTTTTTATCTCTTACATAATGCACGAGAAACAACACTTCTTTCAAGTATTTCATCATTTGAAGTGTGCATACATAAACATTGTATGTAAATGTTTTAACAACTGTGTAAAAATCACCGCTATCTTGAAAATATTACGTAGTAATTTGTTATTAGATATGCTAAGAAAAATTGCAAAATGTAAAAATGAGGATCTGCTTTAGGGCACATGCGTACATGGAAAAACATGCGAAAATTCTAAAACGTCTATATCAGTCAAAAGTTTGTTATCCGGCAGAATGGATTATTTGCATAAATTTTTAGAAAGTGGATAGAGCGTCATTGTACAGGGTCATTTTCGTTTAAGTCATTCATTTGAAATTCCATTTCAATTTTCAGCATTAACCCTCCCTATAAGGTTAGAAGGACCATCGAGTGGGAAAGGTATAGGTCGAGTAGAAGTATATTATAGCGGACGGTGGGGTACTGTCTGTGA
Organism: Muricea muricata; assembly: GCA_963855995.1. NCBI lineage: Eukaryota > Metazoa > Cnidaria > Anthozoa > Malacalcyonacea > Plexauridae > Muricea > Muricea muricata. The sequence continues at coordinate 45,034,999 of OY979717.1, forward strand.
TGATTCCTGGGATAAAAGGGATGCTGTGGTTGCCTGTCGTCAACTTGGCTATGATAATGCTGTTCAATCTCTTCGAGGAGGACAGGTTCCAAATGGGAGAGGACAAATTTGGCTAGATGATGTAGCCTGCACTGGAAACGAACAAAGCCTGATGGCTTGCCGTCATCGTGGGTTTGGATCACATAATTGCAGACACACTGAAGATGCAGGCGTTGAATGTTATAGAGCAGGTAAATAGATCTTCACAATTATGAGATTTGTGGCACAATATTTTTTGGTATTTTGAAGAAGCGATGTACAGATAAGAACAACCTTGCTGAATCGTTGAGAATTTAGGCAAGACATCATGTATGACATTCCACACAAAAGTGTTTGAACTAAAGTTTTTTTTTTGCACAAATATCTTTACAGATGTTGACGAATGTTCTCTCGGCTTGGACAATTGCGGCAATAACTCACATTGTAATAACACAGTTGGAAGTTTTTCGTGTACATGTAACCCTGGCTATAGTGGAAACGGCGTAAATTGCACTGGTATGTAGCAGAGTGGTCAATTAATTTATTGCAAAAAGTACATATATATATATATATAAATATATATATATATATATATATATATATATATATATATATATATATATATATATATATATATATATATATGTATATATATATATATATATATATATATATATATATATATATATATATATATATATATATATATATATATATATATATATTTATATATATATATATATATATATATATATATATATATATATATATATATATATATATTGTGATAAATTATTTCCATGAAATGACGAACTAGAAATGTACGTTACTTTAACATATTCATCACCACTCGTGCACGCATTCTATAAGATATAGTGCAATATCTAATTAAATTCTTGGGTAAAACGAGCGAAAAATGGTGCTGTAGCGGTTCTTTTTTTCAGTTGGTTACTCGTCATTCGAGCTTATTGTTATTATATGTATTAACTACACTAACTTGTAAAGGCTACGAGCGTAGGCATTAACGCGATTCATATCACACACTTTTCACGAATTAGGAGAGAAGTGACTACACATCCAAAAATTAATTTCTTAAATGTAAATTTTATCAATTCAAAAATCACTTTTTGACGCTAACAAAATGTTATCAAAAAAGGTTTTTTTCTTGATATAATGAAGCAAATTCATTTCGACAGTTAATTGGGTTTTGCATGTACGCGTGAGATTCCCTCTAGCATAAGGCAACATTAATGCCAAAGATAAATGTAATTTATTGCGATAAACATGTGTGATGAAATATTCTCGGACATGTAGCTTTCGAGAAATTGTATAGACTCCTATGATTTTTCTTTCTTTAAATTTTTAAAGACGTTAACGAATGCGTCGCAGGTTTGCATAACTGCGGCAATAATTCTCGATGTGTCAATACAGCAGAGAATTTTTCGTGCATATGCAACAATGGCTATACCGGAGACGGCGTAGTGTGCAATGGTATGATTGTACAGTGGTATAAATACATTACTGTGTTTGTAATGCATTTCAATCGCTAATACCTTTCTTTTGTAACATTTATTGGATCTGTGAGATGGCATTGAAATATGTGCTTTTTGCAATTCCACCATTTCTATGAACAGATAACACGAGCAGTATCAAGGATTTTTTTCTTGAAGTGTGACAAATTGTCTAAGCGACTCTCGTTAACGGGATTAAGCAAATAAAAACCGTTTCAATAATTACGTTAAGAGTATATTGCTGCCTTACAAGCATGACGAAATTTTCTAAAAACCACTAAAATGAGGCTCTCGAGCAAGTGACATTATTAGAAGCAAATGTCTTTTTTTCAAACATTGTAGGAAATCTCAATTTGTTATATCTGGTCAGCACTTTGCATAAATTTGGCAAATTCTATAAAACATTCCTAGAGCGTTTCACATGGGACCTGGAATAAAACCTAGAGTCGCTTTTTCATCTAAACGTTTGTGACGGGATATAAGAAAATTGTTAGACGGAGAATAAGTTATGTTTTTTTTTTCGCTTGAAATAAATAGCTAATCCACTTAAAATTTATTGAGAAGAAAGAAAATTTATTAAAATAGAAATTCCAGGACACGTTATGCGCTCAAATTACTGCGGAATTGTCTTAACATGCGTTTAAGGGGATTCGGCGTAGTAATTGTTCCCTAAATGAGAATATGCTGAGACTTCAAAGCCTTGAAGTTTATGATATACCAATAGTAAAAACACAATAAAATTTCGGGTAACCAACTCGATCAGAAGATATCACAAGCATAATACATTATATTTTTCGAATATGGAACCATTTTTATTATATGTCGATTTACAGCAAAAAATTGTAATTGCACAGCTATTATTGAATTTGTCAATGGTCCTACTGTGGTAAAGCTATCTATTAATTAAAATACAAGAAAAAATGACTTCTTAGCGAATTCAGATAACCTTGACATGGTGTTTGGTGCGGAAACAATTTTTTTAATAAATTCTCAGACTTGTCATTTTTAAGAAGTATTGGCAAGAAAAGTCAAATATTACGAGTTGTCATATATATTTTGTCTATAAATTTCGTAAATTACATGTAAAAACTTAAGAAGAACAAAAATGACACCAAAAAATTATACTCATGGACCTTTTTCGAACCTGCTGCACTATGACAAGTTCGACCCTTTAAAATTTATGCATTGGGAAGTCGCAGCTAGAATTTATATTTTTTATCTCTTACATAATGCACGAGAAACAACACTTCTTTCAAGTATTTCATCATTTGAAGTGTGCATACATAAACATTGTATGTAAATGTTTTAACAACTGTGTAAAAATCACCGCTATCTTGAAAATATTACGTAGTAATTTGTTATTAGATATGCTAAGAAAAATTGCAAAATGTAAAAATGAGGATCTGCTTTAGGGCACATGCGTACATGGAAAAACATGCGAAAATTCTAAAACGTCTATATCAGTCAAAAGTTTGTTATCCGGCAGAATGGATTATTTGCATAAATTTTTAGAAAGTGGATAGAGCGTCATTGTACAGGGTCATTTTCGTTTAAGTCATTCATTTGAAATTCCATTTCAATTTTCAGCATTAACCCTCCCTATAAGGTTAGAAGGACCATCGAGTGGGAAAGGTATAGGTCGAGTAGAAGTATATTATAGCGGACGGTGGGGTACTGTCTGTGATGATTCCTGGGATAAAAGGGATGCTGTGGTTGCCTGTCGTCAACTTGGCTATGATAATGCTGTTCAATCTCTTCGAGGAGGACAGGTTCCAAATGGGAGAGGACAAATTTGGCTAGATGATGTAGCCTGCACTGGAAACGAACAAAGCCTGATGGCTTGCCGTCATCGTGGGTTTGGATCACATAATTGCAGACACACTGAAGATGCAGGCGTTGAATGTTATAGAGCAGGTAAATAGATCTTCACAATTATGAGATTTGTGGCACAATATTTTTTGGTATTTTGAAGAAGCGATGTACAGATAAGAACAACCTTGCTGAATCGTTGAGAATTTAGGCAAGACATCATGTATGACATTCCACACAAAAGTGTTTGAACTAAAGTTTTTTTTTGCACAAATATCTTTACAGATGTTGACGAATGTTCTCTCGGCTTGGACAATTGCGGCAATACCTCACATTGTAATAACACAGTTGGAAGTTTTTCGTGTACATGTAACCCTGGCTATAGTGAAACGGCGTAAATTGCACTGGTATGTAGCAGAGTGGTCAATTAATTTATTGCAAAAGTACATATATATATATATATATAAATATATATATATATATATATATATATTATATATATATATATATATATATATATATATATATATATATATATATATATATATATATATGATATATATATATATATATATATATATATTATATATATATATATATATATATTTATATATATATATATATATATATATATATATATATATATATATATATATATATATATATATATATATATATATATATATATATTATATTTATATATATTGTGATAAATTATTTCCATGAAATGACGAACTAGAAATGTACGTTACTCTAACATATTCATCACCACTCGTGCACGCATTCTATAAGATATAATGCAATATCTAATTAAATTCTTGGGTAAACGAGCGAAAAATGGTGCTGTAGCGGTTCTTTTTTTCAGTTGGTTACTCGTCATTCGAGCTTATTGTTATTAAATGTATTAACTACACTAACTTGTAAAGGCTACGAGCGTAGGCATTAACGCGATTCATATCACACACTTTTTCACGAATTAGGAGAGAAGTGACTACACATCCAAAAATTAATTTCTTAAATGTAAATTTTATCAATTCAAAGTCACTTTTTGACGCTAACAAAATGTTATCAAAAAAGGTTTTTTTCTGATATAATGAAACAAATTATTTCGACAGTTAATTGGGTTTTGCATGTACGCGTGAGATTCCCTCTAGCATAAGGCAACATTAATGCCAAAGATAAATGTAATTTATTGCGATAAACATGTGTGATGAATTATTCTCGGACATGTAGCTTTCGAGAAATTGTATAGACTCCTATGATTTTTCTTTCTTTAAATTTTTAAAGACGTTAACGAAGCGTCGCAGGTTTGCATAACTGCGGCAATAATTCTCGATGTGTCAATACAGCAGAGAATTTTTCGTGCATATGCAACAATGGCTATACCGGAGACGGCGTAGTGTGCAATGGTATGATTGTACAGTGGTATAATACATTACTGTGTTTGTAATGCATTTCAATCGCTAATACCTTTCTTTTGTAACATTTATTGGATCTGTGAGATGGCATTGAAATATGTGCTTTTTGCAATTCCACCATTTCTATGAACAGATAACACGAGCAGTATCAAGGATTTTTTTCTTGAAGTGTGACAAATTGTCTAAGCGACTCTCGTTAACGGGATTAAGCAAATAAAAACCGTTTCAATAATTACGTTAAGAGTATATTGCTGCCTTACAAGCATGACGAAATTTTCTAAAACCACTAAAATGAGGCTCTCGAGCAAGTGACATTATTAGAAGCAAATGTCTTTTTTCAAACATTGTAGGAAATCTCAATTTGTTATATCTGGTCAGCACTTTGCATAAATTTGGCAAGTTCTATAAACCATTCCTAGAGCGTTTCACATGGGACCTGAATAAAACCTAGAGTCGCTTTTTCATCTAAACGTTGTGACGGGATATAAGAAATTGTTAGTCGGAGAATAAGTTATGTTTTTTTTCGCTTGAAATAAGTAGCTAATCTACTTACAATTTATTGAGAAGAAAGAAAATTATTAAAATAGAAATTCCAGGACACGTTATGCGCTCAAATTACTGCGGAAATGTCTAACATGCGTTTAAGGGGATTCGGCGTAGTAATTGTTCCCTAATGAGAATATGCTGAGACTTCAAAGCCTTGAAGTTTATGATATACCAATAGTAAAAACACAATAAAATTTCGGGTAACCAACTCGATCAGAAGATATCGCAAGCATAATACATTATAATTTTCGAATATGGAACCATTTTTATTATATGTCGATTTACAGCAAAAAATTGTAATTGCACAGCTAATATTGAATTTGTCAATGGTCCTACTGTGGTAAAGCTATCTATTAATTAAAATACAGGAAAAAATGACTTCTTAGCGAATTCAGATAACCTTGACATGGTGTTTGGTGCGGAAACAATTTTTTTAATAAATCTCAGACATGTCATTTTAAAAAGTATTGGCAAGAAAAGTCAAATATTACGAGTTGTCAAATATATTTTGTCTATAAATTCGTAAATTACATGTAAAAATTTAAGGAGGACAAAAATGACATCAAAAAATATATTCATGGACCTTTTTCGCAGTGGCGAAGCCAGGGTCAAGATATCTGGTCCTGCTCACTAAGCAGAAGCAAATGTAGGGGGGTCCGGGGGCATCCACCCCCGGAAAATTTTGAAAATTCGGATGTCTGAAATGGCCATTTCCTGCATTTTGGGAGCAAAATGAAGAAAAAATAATGAGAAAAAATCAATAGTAACTGAGTGGTAATTTTGAAAAATCACTAAAACTGCACTAAAAAGACGTTTCAAAATGACTGTTTCGCCCAATGTCAGGGCTCATCAGCATGCCTAGGAGACACAACACATTTCAATTTAAAAGTGCAGGTGAATCCGACATGGACAGCCTTTGGAAGGCCTAAGTTTGATGAAAAAGAGCAAACTGGTTTTAAGGCGCCAGTTACCCGCCTTCACACCTTTGCAGAAAAGCAATAGGAGTTTGGTTAGATGAGGGGACTTTTTGGGACATTTTTTGACATACAATTGCTCAATTTTGTACATCATCCCAGTCAGATCTAACCCTTTAACCCTCCCCCCCTTTATAATATGTAAAATAATTTAATGTGTCTATTTTTTATTCATTTAAATTGGAAATTCAGTCTTCTAGGTTTTACTAAAAATTTTGCTAAAACTAATTCATAGAGCTGCTTCTGATTCTCCTTTTCCTTCAAGATATCTTTATGTATAGAAATTCTACATAAAGAACCTAAACGCAAGTCAGCCATAGTACTCCGGAGATAAGACTTAACTCTGCCCAAGCATGAAAATGACCTTTCAGCAGATGCACTAGAAACTGCCAAGACAGCATTCAGTTTCAACAATTTCACCATTTCTGGAAAGCAACTTTGCACATTGACTTCAAAAATATACTTCAATAACTCCATGGAGTTATCCTTTTGGAAATCCTTATCCTTGTAAACAAAAGCCAGTTGACTTTGAAGATTTGGAATATTAAACAAGGTTCCATACTTCTCAGTCAACAGTTGAATCTTATCAGCTGGGACACCATCAGCCCACTGTGGAAATATTTTTGGATTTACCAAATCAAGGAAAGAAAAACTATCAACATCATGAAAACGATTCTCTATCATACCAACAATATTGTCAATAACTTCGAAGTACAGAGATTTGTAGTTGATGACTTGCTCACACCTTCTCCGAGGGGCACCACCAGGCCGTGCCAGAGCATCAGTATGACATTTCTCAAATTCAGCATCAGTGCGCAAATCATCACAAAGATATTTCCTAAAATCATCTATTTTACCAACTGCATAGGAAAAATGAACAGACCTTTTTTGTAGAATATCATACAGAATAGATGACTTTTGCAAAATTTTAGAATACAACTCAAGCAAAAAGCAGAAAAGAAAAGATTCTAGACTCTGAAGAAGACCATCTGCTTTTGCAACTGTTTCATCAGACCAATCTTGGGGGTTATTAGTGATCTCAGTCAAAGATATCTTAATCTTATCAAAGCCTTCAAATATAGCCTTAACAGCTCTTGACTTGTAGTACCACCTTGTTTCTCCAGGATTAGGAATATCAACACCATGAGCATTGAAGTGAGCCTTCCTGTCAGAACTAGGCTTACTGAAAGTACAAAATGCAGATATCTTAGAGAAAAACAGTTTAACTTCCCTGATATTTAATGCAGATTGGCAAAGTACAAGGTTTAGTCTATGTGCAGCACAATGGAAAAAGAAAGCAAAGGGGTAATCTTGGCGAATCAAGGTTTGCAGACCATTTATATGACCACTCATCACAGCAGCCCCATCATAGGTCTGCATTATGAGCTTAGACTTCAAGGAATCACCATATTTAGTTAAAACATTCTTAACAACCTCACTAAGGGCTGGGGCAGTTCGGCCTGTACTAACATTGTGAAATTTCAAAAAACGTTCCACAACTTCACAACCCTTATCTAGGCGAACAATTACACAAAGTTGCTCCTTAGTTGATGCATCTAATGTCTCATCACATTGAATGCTTATGAACTGGCACTCACTAATCTCTTTATCTATTTCATCCTGAATGACTTCATCTAAACATTCAATTAAATCATTTTGAACATCTGATGATACACCAGTAAAAACCCCTCCAGTATCTGGCCTTTCTGTGGCCTCCAGCCTACCATTTAAACGCCTATCAAAGACAGAATCTAATTTACAAAAAGATTGCAAGAGCTCTCTATAATTTCCCTTGTTGAGGCTGGTGCTAGATTCATCATGCCCCCTGAATGCAAGCTCTTGTCTGGCTAAATATAACACAGCTTCAGTCAAATTCTTCAACATTTCCCTATTTTGCCTAACTCCCTCATTATACCTCTCTACAGCCTCCCTCCTTGCTCTGGAAAACAGCACATCAACACTCTCATGATTACTAACACTAAAGGTTTTCCAAGTTTTGTAGCATTCCATATGCGACTTTGCCTTCTCATGCTTTTGGCAGTCACTCAAGAAGCTATGCATATTAACATAGCCAGTATACGTCCAAGTAGTTGACTTGGAGTTAAATAATAAACACGGCCAACAAAAGAGGCTCTTTCTTACTTCACTGGCACACAACCAGTCCTTTCTCGAATACCAAGAATACCAAGACTCTTGAAAGCTTCGTCTCCCAGTTTTCAAGAGAAGGTTTGGCATTGGACGTGCCATACAAGCAATAGCCTTTTGTTCGCTTTGATTTCGCGAACTAAAAGGCTTTTGTAATAGATCAACAATAACATCCCGTGTACTGTCAGATACGCTTGGTTGAATCGGATTGATTTCCATATTCATAAATCTATTTCGCCACCGGAATATGAATAATTCAGAAATATTAAAACCTTATCATGCGTCGAAGCTCGAGCAGGAGTAAAATGTATATTTTGGCGTGTTTTGCATTCTTAGGGGCTGTTTTAGCCAATGAACATCGTTAGAATTTTAAGATTGTCCTGCTCGCCTGAGTTGAGCAGGACTAAACTTCGGGCAGGCCACCCATTTTTCCTGCTTTTGCCAGCATGCAGGTAAAGGCCCGCATTCATTCAAAATAAGATATTAAATAACGTTCATAATAATGTATTTCTCTGTTTATAATTTCTGCGCAACGTATTGAAGTTAGGAAAATATAAGAAAATGTGTAAAGTTGGGTAAATGTGTTTTCTTTTAAAAAATATATGCGTTGAAAAATTCATTATTTGAAATTTTGTATGTCATGCTCAGCAGGACAAGCAGGACATCTGGCTTCGCCACTGCTTTTTCGAACCTGCTGCACTATGACAAGTTCGACCCTTTAAAACTTATGCATTGGGAAGTCGCAGCTAGAATTTATATTTTTTATCTCTTACATAATGCACGAGAAACAACACTTCTTTCAAGTATTTCATCATTTGAAGTGTGCATACATAAACATTGTATGTAAATGTTTTAACAACTGTGTAAAAATCGCCGCTATCTTGAAAATATTACGTAGTAATTTGTTATTAGATATGCTAAGAAAAATTGCAAAATGTAAAAATAAGGATCTGCTTTAGGGCACATGCGTACATGGAAAAACATGCGAAAATTCTAAAACGTCTATATCAGTCAAAAGTTTGTTATCCGGAAGAATGGGTTATTTGCATAAATTTTTAGAAAGTGGATAGAGCGTCATTGTACAGGGTCATTTTCGTTTAAGTCATTCATTTGAAATTCCATTTCAATTTTCAGCATTAACCCTCCCTATAAGGTTAGAAGGACCATCGAGTGGGAAAGGTATAGGTCGAGTAGAAGTATATTATAGCGGACGGTGGGGTACTGTCTGTGATGATTCCTGGGATAAAAGGGATGCTGTGGTTGCCTGTCGTCAACTTGGCTATGATAATGCTGTTCAATCTCTTCGAGGAGGACAGGTTCCAAATGGGAGAGGACAAATTTGGCTAGATGATGTAGCCTGCACTGGAAACGAACAAAGCCTGATGGCTTGCCGTCATCGTGGGTTTGGATCACATAATTGCAGACACACTGAAGATGCAGGCGTTGAATGTTATAGAGCAGGTAAATAGATCTTCACAATTATGAGATTTGTGGCACAATATTTTTTGGTATTTTGAAGAAAGCGATGTACAGATAAGAACAACCTTGCTGAAAATTTGAGAATTTAGGCAAGACATCATGTATGACATTCCATACAAAAGTGGTTGAACTAAAGTTTTATTTTTGCACAAATATCTTTACAGATGTTGACGAATGTTCTCTCGGCTTGGAAAATTGCGGCAATAACTCACATTGTAATAACACAGTTGGAAGTTTTTCGTGTACATGTAACCCTGGCTATAGTGGAAACGGCGTAAATTGCACTGGTATGTAGCAGAGTGGTCAATTAATTTATCGCAAAAAGTATATTTATACATATATATATATATATATATATATATATATATATATATATATATATATATATATATATATATATATATATATATATATATATATATATATATATATATATATATATATATATGTATATATATATACATATATATATATATATATATATATATATATATATATATATATATATATATATATATATATATATATATATATTGTGATAAATTTTTTTCATGAAATTACGAACTAGAAATGTACGTTACTTTAAGATATTCATCACCACTCGTGCACGCATTCTTTAAGATATAGTGCAATATCTAATTAAATTCTTGGATAAAACGAGCGAAAAAATGGTGCTGTAGCGGTCCTTTTTTTCAGTTGGTTACTCGTCATTCGAGCTTATTGTTATTATATGTATTAACTACACTAACTTGTAAAGGCTACGAGCATAGGCATTAATGCGATTCATATCACACACTTTTCACGAATTAGGAGAGAAGTGACTACACATCCAAAAATTAATTTCTTAAATGTAAATTTTATCAACTCAAAAATCACTTTTTGACGCTAACAAAATGTTATCAAAAAAGGTTTTTTTCTTGATATAATGAAGCAAATTCATTTCGACAGTTAATTGGGTTTTGCATGTACGTGTAAGATTCCCTCTAGCATAACGCAACATTAATGCCAAAGATAAATGTAATTTCATTGCGATAAACATGTGTGAAATATTCTCGGACATGTAGCTTTCGAGAAATTATATAGCTTCATATGATTTTTCTTTCTTAAAATTTTTAAAGACGTTAACGAATGCGTCGCAGGTTTGCATAACTGCGGCAATAATTTTCAATGTGTCAATGCGGCAGGGAATTTTTCGTGCATATGCAACAATGGCTATACCGGATACGGCAGAATATGCACTGGTATGTATGTATGTATGTACAGTGGTATAAATACTTTTATTATACTAAAACTGTATGCGCCATGCAGCAACCTCTCGCGACTTACCAAGCATGCAACTATATTTTCGGAATTACTTGAATAGTTGTTGTATTTGTATAGTTGTTGTCATAGCAACGCGGCAATTTTTATTGTTTCTCTATATTTTTTTTTTCAAAAGGACAAAATATTCGTTTTTAATCCTTGTTTTAATGACATTTTTCATCACATTCATCGGTATGTTATTATGCCTAATGTAAGCTTAAATTTGGTATGAAATACGACCTATTAATTACATAAAACGTTTTGAAATATTTATGAAAGTAAATCTTTATCTACATAAACTTTGAGTTTGAAATAAAACTGTTTCAAGCCAATTGCATATCTTCGCTCGTATTCTTTTACATGTAAAGTTCGTCAATATTTCAAAATACAGTAATAAGAAGACTGTCTTGCATTTACAAAACATAAACTTACTACGGAATTTAAACAGTAAATAGACTAGCCAGAGGAGTGCGGCCACGTCAGCCTTTATAAAGCATTAAAAAACACTAGTATAAATAAACATTATCAGCAAACTTGCCTTGTGTTTCACGCCTTAGTCAATTCTTGGCGCTTCTCTGTACTTTCCCAGAATTAGTCTCTCTTCAAGAGTTATATGTGGCAGTCGTTTTTGTCTCAGTTCTCGCCTTTTTTGGGTGCCTTAAGCGTTCGCTACTTCTGATAGTCCACCATATTCTTTAGATCAGAGATGACCACCGTTCGTTGGTCAGCAATGGCGGCCATACGCCTGGAACTTCAGACTTTGCTAATGCTTATGCTTCACTAACCTTTTCCTGGGTGTAAATAGCCGGGCGGAATTAGTACCCTAGCCCCGGGCTAACACCCGGAACGGCGCTTTGCGCCGTTGGCTTGGAGATAAGTATTGAGATTTATTTATCGAAATTACAATGCGTAATAGTCGTTGCAAAATTAGCATCAGCCAATCAGCAACGATTTTGGGAATGTGGACGTGGCTGAGGTCAAAGTTGCATAACATTTTGTTTGAGACGCTACATCAACTGAAGCAAATTTTCTGCCCAATCTTTTCTTACTTTGTCATAAAAGCTTTCACTTGTAGCTTGGGTTTCTGTATGTGGGCCAACATTAAGGTGCGACTCTAGCTCGCAGAACAATGCAAAAGCTTCGGTACATCCTGGCACAGAACACCGAAAAGTGATTCGTTCGCGGTTGATTGTTTTTTTCGCTCTGGACTCAAATCTCTTTCTTTGACTGAATAAAGCGAATGCTCTGCGTTATTACCCTCCGTTTGAAGCATAGTTTGACCCTGATGCTTCACATACAGCACTTTATACGAAAATGCTTTCCTGGACCAATACAGTAAGCTTTTCCCCGAAGTTGTCAAGTTTGTTCACTTCGGGACTTTGCCTTGACCTGTCAACAATGTTTACTGAAACCGATGTCCCACTTACAGGATGTTACTCCAATGCTTCTTTCATGCCTGATGCTGTCAAAATGTCATTATGTGGTAACACCCCGCCTCATCAGATTGAAAATAGATCTTTCATACAAGGAGTATTTAGCTTTCAAATGCATTAGCAGATGCTCAATAATTGACACCACCGAGTAAAAATCTTGACTGTGTACATGCAGTGGTCGAACAAGTGCGCGTACGTGCATGGTGACTTGCAATTTCTTTGTCAAACTTCATTGCCTAATCGATAACGACCAATCGTGAACTTAAGTCAAGCTTTGCAAGCACGTCTTGTTCAGCACGTTTTTGATTTGCTGTTCGCAGATATGTGCTTTCCACTGATTTATAGCTCTTACTGCTTGCTCAAGATCATAAACAATTTCTTGTTGTTGTTGCTCCTTTCTGTAAAACATGAGGCTTTCATGTTTGATAGCTTGCTCTATTTTGTTGATGCATGTAGAAATGTTATCACATTGGTCATAACGTGTTGTATGTTCATGTGCACACGTTTCATTAAAGTCTTCAATGTTGGGATCACTAAGCCCGAACTTCAAGCAGTGATCAGGACAAGAGCTCTCGGGCTCATGGCAATGATTACGACGTTGCAGTTTTAAGTAGGTTGCATTTTCTTCTTTGCAGAACATCAAATACTGGTTAACCACGGTTGAGCGAGTTAGGGAGCGGATTACATTAGGCATCTTTAACTTTGCACCACTATCCATCTTTAATGTCGTAGTTCCGTATGCCACATCTTGGTAAAAGTAAGGTCTGTTGATGAAATCAAGAAAGTGGTCCACTTGAACTTTGTTGATGTCTTTGTCTTTATATACCGTCAGAATCAAGCAAGCTGATTGTGACCAACAAAATACATGCGAGTTCTACCACGTTCGATGGATACTATGTCTATTTTACTGCAAAGTTTTATGTCTATTTTACTGCAAAGCTTCGCTGAATAGTTATTTACCAACTTCACACCAGTGGATAAATTTCAGGTTATGACATCTTGAATTTAAAGTGTCACACAAAGATCAGAACTCTCAAATTATTCATTTGGTAGGTTAACGATTTAGTAATCGAATTACAAAGTACCTTGCGACGGTCATACTGTGTCGGTTGCCAATGCATTTTAAAAATGTTGTGATTTGTAGGCTACTGTTATTTTCCTTAACGTCACATGCAGAAAAATTTAATTCTTCTTTTGGGTTACACATTATCTATTTGTACCATTCATATAATTAAGACGTTTCAGATATGTGCCACACTTTTAAAATTCGCTGTTGAAGTAGTCATATTTTTGCGTTCTCTCGAAAACTTGTTTACATGTTGTAAGTTTATAGCTGGTTCTGCAGATTTCTCAGGCGCATTTTCAACTGAATAATACGTCCAGATTTACAGCTATATCATATCTATTAACTGTATAAAAATCAAGGTTTGAAATTGAATTTCGCATGTTTTACAGCTACGAGAATATCAGTCATATTTCCGATTTTAAACTGTACATACCTACTCCTTTCTTAGTATCGATCCTGAAAATGTCAAAATCGACTTACGAATGAAATGCAACTCGATTTCGTAATAGTTATGGCCAAAGTAAAAAAACTGAGCTAATAAAGAAAATCTAATTTTGTATAAAAATTCCATGAGAGATTTTTACTTAACTTTTTTCTGAATCATTAGTTACTGAAGCACATAAATATCGTATTGTATACTTCTGACTAATAGTGTAGTATGCAGATTTTGTTGCAACCCTTAATTTCAATGGATCTTATTTCATGTGACAACAATGATACATGGATTGAGTTTCATTTCCCAACACCAAAGCATAATTCCAACAGCTGCAGATGTTTGAAAATTTATGAAAAATTCAAAAAACACTTAAATTACACTATAAAAAACTATATAATAAGATATTGATGTTCTCTAGTAAGTAATGTTTTTAATTAATTATTGGAGAATCGATATCCTCAACTTGTTCATTGGATATCCTTCTAAATAAAGCCAAAGTACTAATGTTTCTCAAAGTGTTGATAACATTGAACTGAAGTATTTTGCGTGCACTAATGTATGCCAAGCTGAACAAGGCTTTTCCACAAATGCTCTAAAGATTTTCCTGGTAGGCAATAAGATTGTAATACAAGTTAAAATTATACTTCATTACCATTGTTTTTATCTTCCCATTTGACAATACAGCGAACTTCATTAATAGCCAAGCATTAATGCTTTCTCTGTTTTCTTTACGCTTGATCAAATTACTGTTTTTGTTCAGCACGTAGTCTTGCAGATAAGTGAAAACAATGTGCACTTGATGATACCAGCATAAAACTTGGCATACAGTTATGACAAGTTGTGAGTGAGTGATTTAGTTATAGGGCCATTGCAGGTTTACATCTGCTTGTCAAAAATTCAAGTTTTTGTCACGTTTATCTATTAATTTACTATACGTTATGAAAAAGTGAAATTTCTAGTTCAATTTTAGTAAAAGCTACTAACATGAATAGAAAGTTCGCGAAAAAGTACATATAAGACATTTAAGCCATTTTTGCTATTTTGTTTGTCTGCAATGAGATATATGCGCTCAAACAGGTGAAAAATGCCGCAAAATACTCCGAAGGGCTGTTTTTTAACGACTTTAACCTCCTGTAACTCGAAAACATGTTCAAAATCCGTACTTTCCGCTTAAATGTCTTATATTTAGTTTTTGCCAAACTTTGTATAGATATAAGTGGTTTTCGCTCATAATTCAACTGAAATTTCGTTTTTTCGAAGGAATAGTAATTGAATATATCATTAATAAGAAAACTCGATTTTGTTGCGTCTACGAAAAAACCTGTTATGGCACTATAGCAAGTATTCTTAAGTATACTTTACAAGCATGGCAAGTTGTGTGCTTTTTTACACGAATCGGCTGGACTAACGGCTTCGTGCGATGTCAGACTTTCTGAGGAATGCCGTCGTCATAATTTAATTCCCATGCTCTTTAGATTGTTCTTTTGGTTTAATTACATCTGAGGCCGAATAACAAGAATCTTGCTTTTTGTTTACTTCGATGTTACAATTTCCTCAATTTTTTACTATGCGTGCACATCATTCGAAGCAGCTGAAATGCTTTATAATCGAAAGTAAATAACTGATTTACAGAAAAGGTAAATTTTAACTGATCTACAGCGAATTTTTCTGATCCCATCGGGTGAAAAATGAAACAATCTTTACCTTGAGCGATTGGCAATTCTGTTTTAGCCATTAGAAATTCGATTGCTTGAAGGGTAGATTGTCTGGACTGACCGATGGAACGGGCATCGGTGACCGATGCAAATTACTAGTTATGATTTCGATTTACCGTGGAAATTATTTAAGCATTTCCCGCAAGTACACGAAGTTTTTCTCCAAGGCATAGCGTTTGACGCAAATATCGAGGTTACTCCTGGATATTGCTGATTTATATAATCTGTCTCAGCTTATAAATGAACCTACTCGGATCACATTCTCCTCCTCTACATTAATAGATCATATCTTTACTAATACTCCTGATAAAGTTATTTGCTCCGGTGTCTCTCATGTTAGCATAAGCGATCACGGTTTTATTTATGCTTTTTGCAAGCTTTCTGTTGGTACACCGACAAGGATTCACTGGACAATAAGCTACAGAAAGTTTAAAAATTTCGATTTTATTAAATTTCGCAATGATATTAGTCTACAGAATTGGAACCATATCAATGAGTACAAAAATCCCAATGATATTTGGTATGCTTGGAAAACAACATTCAGTTCTGTTGCAGATAAGCACGCTCCTCTTCGTACAAAGTGCGTCAGGGCTACTAAATCACCGTGGATTACATCTGTCTTGAAAGACAGAATGCATGAGCGAGATTTGCCCTGACCTTCCCGAACATTTGCCCTGACCTTCCCGATCAAATAAATTTTAACGATAGCAACCGCTCTTATCTAGATTATTTACCTAATTTAAACAATAATGCTACTTTCCAACTGAGAGAAACTAATTTCTCAACAGTCTTTGCACCTCTGTCCACGCTAAGCAGATCTAAAACAACAGGTTTAGACAAAATATCTTCTAGGCTGCTTCGTGAGTGCCCTGATTTAATTACAGAATCCCTTTGCTTTATTTTTGATCGCTCTGTTACCACAGGCATATTTGCACACGAATGGAAATGCGCAAAAGTGGTTCCTATACACAAACAAGGAAAACGTAACTGCGTTGACAACTATCGGCCGACTTCTATTGTCCCTGTTGCTGCTAAGGTTTTTGAAAGAATAATTTATGATCAGGTGCATTCACTTATTTCTGAAAATAGACTGTTAACCAATTGTCAGACAGGATTTCATGATCTGCACTCAACAGTTACCGCTCTTCTTGAGGCCACTAATGAATGGGCTTACAATATTGATAATGAAATGTAAATGCTGTAATGTTTCTTGACCTCAAGAAAGCGCTTGACACTGTAGACCATGAAGTTTTGTCAAGCAAACTAAATGCATATGGAATTAAGGGAATTGCGGGTAGTTGGTTTAGATCATGCCTTAATGAACGTAATCAAAAATGTTTTGTTAATGGATGTTTCTCGAAAAGTCGATTACTGCGATGTGGGGTTCCTCAAGGAACTATATTAGGCCCGCGCTTATTTTCAATCTATATTTATGACCTTCCAAATTGTCTTTTGCATTCTCGTGCACGTATGTTTGCTGATGACACTAATCTGACGTACGCAAGGAATAGCATACATGACTTTAATATTAACTTTAATGAAGATCTTGACAATGTCAGTCGATGGTTGTCAGCAAATCAATTCACTTTAAACTAGAGTAAAACGGGATTTATGTTGATTGGCTCCCGCCAAAGAATTAGCACCTTTCAGGCCACTCCTGCTTTGACAATTAATAATGTTCCAGTTAAACAAGTTTCTCATACTAAATCACTTGGTACACATATTGATGAGAACGTATCTTGAAATGTTCATATCGAAAAATTGTGCAAAAAAGTAGCTTCTGGAATAGGTGCAATAAAATGCATAAGGCCTTCGCCAGTAAGTAAGATCAAACTTCAGCAAAACAACATGTATTTATTAAAACAATGGATGCCAAGCACAAGGATCATGGCTTTATAGGATACCCTAAAGGTCGAAATGTCGAGAGAGCACTGGGTTTCTCACTCACTGGGCCTGTATCTACTTCACCAAATTTAGCTAAAGCGTGAGCCCGAAGGGCGAGTATATTGATTGTCGCGCTACGCGCTCCCTCTTCAGCTAAATTTGGTGAAGTAGATACAGTCCCAGTGAGTGAGAAACCCAGGGCTCTCTCGACATTTCGATCTTTAGGGTATCCTATAAAGCCATGACCCAAGCACAAGAGAGTGGGCCACCTGAGCCCACGATACTTAACTGCCAATACTTAGTGTAAAGCGTAAGGTAATTATGTTTGAACTAATTACATTCTTAGTGTAACGTAAACAACTGTAACAATGTCAATTCTAATACCGAATGGCGCTTATGTTCATTTTGCCACCATGCAGCTTATTTATAATTGCTTAATCCAACCCTATTTCGACTACTGTTCCATTATCTGGGTAGTTGCGGTAGTACTCTGGCGGATAAGTTACAAAAACTATAAAATCGTGCCACCTGGGTGCTGACGTCATCTAGTTACGATACAAATGCCGATTATTTGTTTGATAAACTTGGTTGGAATAAGCTGGCATCTCAATGCAAGATGGCAAAGGCTATCATGGTGTATAAATCCTTAAATAGTCTTGCACCAGACTACCTTTCTGTAATGTTTGTTAATCGCAGTAGCATTACAAATTATGCGTTGAGAGACACCGGGGGCAAATTAACTTTGCCGCAACCGCGTACTAATTACCTGAAAAATAGATTTTGCAATAGCGATGCGGCTCTGTGGAACCCTCTTCCTGCCGAGTTACGACAGGCTAGCACCCTACAAACATTTAGATTCGACTGTAGTAACTTCTTTTGACAATTTTAAATATTTTACTTACTTATCATTACTAACTGCACGGCACTCATGAAAAACAGGTATAGCTTTGTAAATACGTATTTGTATAATTTGTAATATATATAGTTCTATCAAAAAAAAGTTTACAGTTGGGAAAAAGTCGATAAATTAATCAGCGCGCAAAATTTGCGAAAACCGTTGGTGGAAACAAGTAGTTTGACGTCCTTTGGTTTATCTGACAGTAAAATCATTTGAAATAATAGCCATTTTTAGAGTCAAAATTCAGTTACCGAGAAGCACTTTTCAAAGAGCGTGCGCACCAAAGTGAAACAATTAAAACACAATTTGAATACATAAGGTTTAACTAAGGCACATACTGTTTGAGCCCAGAAAGTTTCAAAAAGTTTCGTCAATGTCAACGCGAACGCTCGCCGTCCAAATCTTGCATTATTTACTGTTTTTCGTTTTTAAATTTAAAGAGCATTAATTATGCAGTTTTCTCATTTAACTTTTTGCACACTCAGACTTTTTGCATAAATCAGAACAAGAGAATCCACAACGGATCGAGAATAATTTTCAGGGCTTATTTATGAAAACCATTGCATTCTTGATCTTTTAAACAGCCCCATTTTACTGTTTACAGTGTTCAGCTATGGCTGATTGTGTTGTGACTAAGCAGTAAGCACAACGAACCGTAACATTGTTTTGCTTGATATAATCATTTGCCCTTGACAACGTTAAACGACGCTAGTAAAAGCTTAAAGTCCCTTGTGGATTCCTGTGTTCTGATTCATGCAAAAATCTGAGCGTGAGAAAAGTTAAATGAGCAAACCGCATATTTAATGAGCGCTAATTTAAGATTAAAAACGAAAAACAGGAAATAATCCGAGATTTGGACGCCACACGTTCGCGTTGGAATGGATCAATCATTTTGAAACCTTCTGAGCTCAAACAGCATGTGCCATATTTTAACCTTATGTATTCAAATTGCGTTTTGAATGTTGCGTTTTTGCGCGCACGCTCTTCGAAAAGTGTTTCTCGATAACAGAATTTTCACCCTAAAAATGGTTATTATTTCAAATAACTTTACTGTCAGATAAACCGCAGGACGTCAAACTACTTATTTCCACCAAATGTTTTCGCAAACTTTGTGCGCTGATTAATTCATCGACTTTTTCCCAACTGTAGACGTTTTTTTGATACACCCTGTATGTAAAATCCTGATGAGTCCACCGTGGCTAAATAAAGTTCACTCACTTGTATTTCGGAAAATCTCGCACCGAAAATTACATGTTATATAAATGAAAATCTAAGCTAATCTTTTTTAATACCATGCTTTCTATTTTTGTGGAATAGCTTTTGCCTTCTATGTATTCAAACAGTGTATAGTTTTTTGTGACACCTGGTATATGAGAACCAGGTTACACGTTGTAATTATTTTCCTCAGTAATATTTTTTGTTTTCCGCAGATGTGAATGAATGTTTAAGAAACGTCGATGGTTGCGATATTAATGCAACATGTGTGAATACAAAAGGATCATTTTACTGTACTTGCAATGTTGGGTACAGTGGAAATGGCACATTCTGTACAGGTGAATATATCTATTTTTTTTTATTTTAGCCATCCAACCACTTTTTGCACAATCGTTAGTTAACATTTTTTATCTCTGGCATAGATAACCTCAATTAGTCTTTGTACCTCAACAGAAATAGACGAATGTTCTCAAAACAGCCACAATTGTGATGGTAATGCCACCTGTACTAACACAGATGGATCGTATTGGTGTAATTGCAATCTTGGGTTTAGTGGAAATGGTACATTATGCAGAGGTAATTCTATTTGCAGGGTAGGATGAACACAATGCAATGTTTTTCTATCTTTTATGTTCATGTAGCATTAAGTGGTATTTTTCTTGGCCACGAATGTTGTTTCTCCTTCTTATGTGTTAGATTTATGTCGTATTCAGGAACGGTGTCCTTATTTCTTCTAAGCAATTTTAACAATAGCTTTACGTGTAAACGTGCTCATTGCATAGCAAATAACCCTTACTTACTATGCTTTTCGAATTTTATGTGCACAACATTTTTGTCGATAGTTCTTTTTACTTTTTATAAAGATATCAATGAATGTTTAATGAACACACACAATTGCCATGATAATGCCACATGTACCAATACAAAGGGATCATTTTACTGTACTTGCAATGTTGGTTACAGTGGAACTGGCACATTTTGTACAGGTGAATATATATTTAGACAAGTATGATAACGATAATAAATTTGTTAAAGAACGACGTTTCAAAGTCATCCTGACCTCATTTTCAAGTTCAAATGGTTACCGACCGTTACTTAATTATAAATAGCGTTTACAAATAATTGCACAAGCAAATTAACTATTCTTCACCTGCGAAAGTTTCAAAATTTAAGACCTCTAAAGCGTTCTTAAGCCTCTAATTGAATTGATATTTAAACTAGCAATCCGACAACAAAACACACAAACCGTACAAATATGCTAATAGCGAATGTTAAGAAAATAGTTTTGAACGAATCGAGTCCGATTGTTTGTTTAAACTAGGTTTAAGCTCTTTGATAAATAACATTTCATAGAGTAAACATTCATATTTTCCCCGACATTTTCTCAACACCTTGAAACTTTTCTCTATATTCTTGGCATCTTCAGTTTGCTGTTCCACCATATGTTCCCCAACAACCGATGACTTATGTTCATCAATGCGTTGATGTAAGTGCCGGCAAGTGTAACTGACATAACTTGCGTTGCACAGATCACATTTAAAGTGGTAAACAACACATTGCTGATTCACAAGGGCTGGTTCCGTTTCACCGGTTGGAAACTACGCGGCAATCTTCTTGCTTGTGTAGATGGGCTGAATTTTCTGCCGATGGTCTTTCCGTGGCCACGCAGTTGTCGTCTCACAGAGTCTGTTGATTTATGGTCTTTAAAAGGCCCGTACACGCACAACATCCTCTTTGATGTTTCTTTCCTCGACTGTAGGATGGTCGTCTTTTTTGCGCTGCTTGGTAATGATGTTTTCAAGCGGGGTTACGGAATATATATATATATGTATATATGATTCTAAACTCAATACTAGTCTATATATATATATATATATATATATATATATATATATATATATATATATATATATATATATATATATATATATATATATGGATATATATATATATATATATATATATATATATATATATATATATATATATATACATATATGTATATATATATATATATATGTGTATGTATGTATAAATATATATGTATATGTGTATATATATATACATATATATATATATATATATATATATATATATATATATATATATATAATATATATATATATATATATATATATATATATATATATATATATATATATATATATATATATATATATATATATATACATATAT